>VMBQ01004673.1:5330-49444 GCA_007657795.1 Dreissena rostriformis
TCCCTTTTTTAATTAAGTTTATTGAATTAATTATGATCATTATCATATTTATGTTTTGTCTCTGGTATATGGATAAGTAAATGCATTGTAATTTTAAGGAAAAATAACACCAATTGAAACAAAAATAGATAAATATACAAAGTAAAATGTGTAAATGTTGTGTACAGTGAATTACTATGGCTGTGTTTTATGGTTATTGTCACTTAAATTTTATTTATAGCTAAGTCTGGTCATTACTGAATGGATTTCTTTCCCTCATATTTAATGAGAACTTTTATATTTTGATTTTGAAGGTAAAACTCTTGCCCCAAGGAAAGAATGTGCATTATCACCTGCCAAAAAAGGAAGAAACAGGGGGATACTGACTGATGTATGGACTTTAACACCAGGTTTTTACCCTTCAAGAGTTGGCCAACTAGAGTGTAGCAGGAGAGTGGGCTGTGCTTGACCAAGAAAAGCTGGATTTGTTGATTTATGTTAATAAATGTGTTTATTTTCAAAGTTTATTTGCTGTTGTTCTTTCGGATCATATTTAAACTGGCCACTTTTCATATCCAAACGAATGTTTTTTTTTAATAGACATTTTTCAAAGATACACTTAAGTGCACTTATACACTAAAAAATACACTAGAGCGTATTTTTTTCAAAAAATACACTAGAGCGTATTTAAAAAAAAAATACACTAGAGCGTTTTTTTTTTTTCCAAAAATACACTTGAGCGTATTTAAAAAAAAATACACTTGAGCGTATTTTTTTCAAAAAATACACTAGAGCGTATTTAAGTGTATTTTTCATGTTTTCCTAAGTAAATTAAAACGCTTAAAATACGCTTGAAGTGTACTTTTTGGGGTACAAAAAAAACGGTAAGCGAATAAATACACTTAAATGTACTTAAGCGTATTAATTCACTTAAAAAACACTTACATACACTTAAAAATACACACAAAAGTGCATTTATACACTCAAAAAGTGTATTGTTTGAACAGAAAAATGCACTTGTTTAGTTAAATGCGCTTTAAAGCGCTTTAAAGCGCATGTTATTGGCACCGTATTTTTTAGCAAAAAATACGGTGCCAATAACATGCGCTTTAATGCGCATTAAAAGCGCATTTAATGCGCATTAAATGCGCATTAAGTGCACTTTTTTCGAGAAGGGTGGTGTTAAAAATCTTCTTTCCAATTTTTCAGGATAGTTTCCATTTTAACATTTTTTTTATTGTAATTTATTTGAAATATTTTTGACATGTCAACATGGAAATTTATTCCAAGCATTTTTAAGCTGTGTTGCCTCTCAATTAATTTCCATTTTGTTTTTATGGTATAAGAACTATATTTGTTCTTGCCAATTCATACAATATTTATTTTATCAAAATTAACATTAAGACCTGAAATATTTTTAAAATCTTGTATAACATTAAGTGTTTCATTTAAGGGCTGATCAGTACCGTCTAATAAAATAATAGTATCGTCCGCAAACTGGGATTATTTATGTTCAATTCCATGTAGTGTGATACTTTTTATATTCTTGTTATCTCTCAATACAAGTGACACAACTTTAGCGCAGAATATAAAAATATTACATGAGAGGAGATCTCCTTGTCTGCAGCCCCTTTCAATAGTGAAACAATAGATAAGTAACCACACTGAGAAACAGCCAACTTAGAATCTTTATATTAACTCTGAAGTTTTAGAATTATATACGTTTTGTGGTTTCTGGCTGAACTGTTTGACAGACTACATATTGTAACAGCACGTGAAATAAAATAATCTCAATTCATCTTGGCTTTCAAAACATTGCATATTGCAAATATGTACACGTCAGCTGCTCATAAAGAATTTACAATGCAACTGTCATAGGGTGTTATTTTAATAATCTTTTATCGTCAAGGTGCCACATATATGTACTTTATATAGTATCTTCGTAGTGATGAAAAAGTGATAAATGGTAATGGTAATGGTAATGTTTAGACTTTCTTACAATTTATACTAACACCGGTTTATGCACGTGATACCTAATCATTGCCGAAACTTTCAAATNGTTGTAAAATGATCAAAACACGAACGTATATACACTTCTAAATCTTTTAACGTTCGTTTGAATTTAGCACAATGCGATTGAAGCAGTTGATAGGGTTCGACACATACCATCCAATAACTTTAAGGAAAACATACAAACACGTTCAATCAGCAACTGTTTTATGGTTGGCAATGGGGCCATATTGAGTATGCATTTTCTCAGTCATAATTCTATATCAACCCGACTTTGCCTGATACGCTGTTGACACGACATTCTCAAAAGATTATTTCAAGCATAACCCATTTAATCAAGCAGTGTGTTAAGCGTGTGCTGCTATCACGCACGTACGTTAAACTCGAATCAGATGGAAGTTATATGCGGTATCATAAGCGGGAAGATAATGAGTTGATGATTCGCTCGGTGAGTCGTGCCTTGAAATAAAACATTACGAAATTCGTGTATGAAAATGCATCAATCTCATTTATTTACGGAAATGCGGACTGTACATTCTTATCTGGGATGCCCCATAAAGCACATGCATAAAGTAATTTATTCCATGAACTTTACAGATATTTAAACAAAAACTCGTTTTATTTCACATGTTAACAGTATATCTAGCAATATACGATGCTGCTTTTGTTTGTCGTTGTAATCAATAAAATATAACAATAATGTTTAAAGAACAAACAGTTTTCAATTCGAATCTTAATTACATAATATTTTAGTAGTAGACAAACTACCAATTTATATTTATACTTATTGTTCAATGAACATAAATATCGGCATACACTAGTTACAAAACATGGTCAAATACAGCCGTTTACTTAATGTCATAATGTATTCAGTCTAAGGTCCATTGATTATCTTCATATATCAAGTACTTCTGTCTAAGAAATAAAAATGTCATTGATTTTATTTTATCATATTTCTTTAATACTTGACTACGACATTTTGTAGTTGAGCTAGGCAAGTTTTTTAATACAGCCTTATTTTTAGAAACGAATTGATTTTAATTTGAAATTGCTATTGACATTGATGATGATAGAAAGTATAGTAGTTGAAACACATACATAGATGTCAATAATTTGATTAAATACTGGAACTCAACTAATTTGTTTTGGAACGCAACAATAATTATGTAGGCACTTAGACTCAGGGACCCAGAGGCAATTTATGTAAACGTGAACTCTGCATACTGGTTTGTATATATAAGCCACTAAAGATTGATTCAGAAACTAAGTTTGTATCAAAAGAGCGTCTATAACATTCATTTAATAGATCTCTGGTACAGGGCATGAGACGCTGAATCAAAATTCTATACAATAGCAACCCTTCCTAATTTAGACTTCTGCTACATATTAATGAAACTGTAACGTGTGCCGAGAAATCAATTATAGTGCGTGGACGGATACCAAAGATTTCTCAGAGAAATTCTTCCACTTGGCTGGGTCTTGTAAAACTATTTGCAGGCAGAAATTATACCGTGGTGCCAGACACGATGACGTCACGAGTGTGAATAATGGCTTTCTTCGGGTCTTGCAATTTAAAGGTTAACCGAATAATAGCACTTAAGGCACCGTTTTATTGTATTTGCTAACATAAAAATGTCTATGCCAACACATATTTTGTTAGAATAATATACGTAAATGGCATTCTGTTGACGGATTTATTATCAATAAAACTAAAAAAGAAATATGTTAAAATGATAGTTGACGTTTTTAAAATTGATGATAACAAACTGATGTATAACTTCTGCAATGAACAATGACTGATAAAACCAACACAATTTATGTTAACAATGCACTACACATATAATTTTTGCAACTTTGTCCTAGCTTAGTTTCCTCAGTATGTTCAGCTTATATTTTAACATATGGAAGTAAAGGGAAACATCTTGCTGATGATATTTGATGAAATATCACGTGTACAAGAGAGCAGCAAGAAACCAATGTACAACACATACACATTGAACAAGTGACGAACCTTGACGCAAACAATGTCAAAAATGCACCTATTTACATATTGACATCAAATTAAGTATTTATTAATACATTTTATAAACGTTTTTATTAGTTGGACTTGAAATGCAATAAACAGTTGCATTGCGGATGAACGCCATAAGTATGCAACTTTGTAAAACTTTGAAAAAACTGCAAAAGTTTCGAATGTATCTTATCAAATTTAAAAGTAACACGGCTAACTATGGAAGGAAAATTTCATCGGTAAAACCAATTCATTTAAGTATCCCCTCTTTAAATAAAGATGCTGGCTTCCTCATTGTCCATCTTTCACAAACAAACGCCTCATGCCGACTACTTGCCATGTCTGTCCAGTTGGTCAATATTTGCTTGAAACTCTCGGAAGTTAATCACCATTCCAGTGGTAGGAGAAGAAAGGAACCTTTGAGGCACCCCAGAGACGTCTGCCGCAGGATGCATCCACACACAGTTTGCAATATTGATTAAGTTTCACGATTGTCTGCAGAGAGCTCCCGCTGGTTGGTGCATGGTGGCTATTTAGCAATTTGTCTCTCACAAATCTAACTGGACGCTATAGGTCTGCAACAAACATCAACTTTGCTTCCGGAAATAGTTTTATGTTGAATGATGAACACTGTTAGTTATATGTTTTATTTTGGGACAGTTATATATAGTGTATTTGTCTACGTTGAGTTTATGTCACTTAATATAATGCGAGTCTTTTTTGTTTCAATGGCGACAACTTAATGATTAACATGCCTGTTATGGTGAATCAGTCATATGAATCGCATCATTCTTGAGGACTAATTTGTTTCCCTAATTATTTTTAAAATGTCAACAAATGTAGCGGCGTTAGCTTGGTTCATGATTGGCGCCATTACTATTCGTCTCCTCGATTTATAGAAAGTCTAATGTGAACATAGTATTCATTCATAAACAACTAACAATAATGCTACGTTGAGAACCATTAATTTGCATTCTACTTTTCGAAAAGTGCAAATTCTATACTCCCATGAAGCTTGGTTGCAAGAACCATAAAGTATTAACTTAGATATTTACTAAGATATTAAATAACTGATTTTTTTTTTGATTTTGACTTTGTCTTTGAAAAAATATTATTGAATAATTTGTAATAAAAAGAACAAACAACAAACTGCGATATATAGACACAATCCAATTAACTTTAATTTTACAAACACACCCACCACCGTCTTTAGTCATCGAATTCCTTTCAAACACGGTCAAAGGTACATAGCGGACATGTGTCTCGGTAGGCAAACGATTGCTCAAACACAAACTCTCGAACAGACACACATTAGTCTTGTTGAACTAACACATTTGGACATTTGTCGATCTACATGAAACACGGAATCACTAATCTATTGTTTTGTGTAACCCCTGATTGTCTGGTTACCCGCGAAATCGAAACCAGTGCGCTGGGAACACTAGTGACTATAATGTCTAAACTTCTAGCTGTATTCTGACACGGAGTAGTTTGCGTAAATTTGTCTTCACCCTTCTACAATTGCAAAACCAATATAATGACTCATATCAACAAGGTTTAAACATCTATATTAGTTAATAACCAAAAAACACGAAAATAATTTGCACAAATATAAATTGTTCAATTACAGTCGCTTACATATTAAATACGTAAACACATACATAGAGAATAATAGGTTGGTGACGTTGATGGAGAATGGTGATCTGGCAAGGCGGAGGGATGTATCGGGTGAGCCGAAGGCGAACCCGATAAGATCCTCCGACGAGCCAGATAACCCTTCTCCATCCACGTCACCAACCTATTATTCTATTTATCATGTCACATTTACAACATTGTGAATTATTCCTTTAACGCATTTTATCTAAAACAAATGATTTATTGACATGATAACAAAATCATTATTCTGGTCGTGCCTCCTACATGAACGCAACATTCCTAACGATCGAATAACTGCCGATTGTGTCACGTAAAAATTAGTTCCAAATTAAACCGTTCCTTTTACTTTCCTATTGAAAATATGAGAAGAAATTAAAAACGAATCGAGAATGTGATATTTGTATTGTTAGAATTTGAAAAAAAATGCAACAGCAAAAAAAAAATTCAATTTCATTTGAACATTCAATTGAACAAAATGGTGTGCACATTCAGTGTAAGTCAACGGATATAAATGAATTTGAACCACACATAAAAAAATCGGAAATAATCATAATAACATGTGGTACATTATTTGGATAATTCAAATATCGATTGCAGCTGAAACTGTGCTGTAGAATAGATTAATGCCATAATTGAAGCTATGACAGGAGTCATAAAACAACTAAATTTAGTATAAACGACACGCTTACCTCAATGGCAACTTTAATCCTATGCTAATTACAATAAAGTTACAACGATATACACTTCCAGTGTCTGTTCTTAATGTGTTATTCACGACAAACACACAATCCGAAATACGTTTTGGATTCGTTCGATGCTTTAAACAAATAGTTTTCTGTTAAAAAACCACCACGTCCATATTGTTGTCCCAAAATGTTTCGTCAAAGAAATGCCGTCACACAAGAAACGTCATAAATTGCGTAATCAAGTGATGAAAATAATATACGGAAAGCTGGTTCGGATATATGTTAAAGAAGAAACAAAAAAGGATGATATGTAATATAAACGATAGCTATCGTGATGCGTCTAAATAAATTTCAAACGTAACATTACTTTACATGTATTTGGTATTTTATTAATAGAAAAAAGTAGTCCGTCACCGGAGAGCGACTGACGGATATTCGAGGTCACGTGGTCAACTAGCTTAATAACTTTTGGGTTATTACGTTGCCTGGTTATCAGGCTGATTAAAAAGGCGTATGACAGGATTAACACAAATATTATGGCAGTAAAAACGAAAGTAGTCAATGGTGTAAGCAAGTCAACTCAAAAAGTTGTAAAGTAAATCAATTGCCACCTGCTATCTCCCATAACATTTTCTTATTTTACGACGATTTAGATTCTAAGCTATATGGCATTTCTTGCTATTTAAGTCAGACTATTTCGAATGGCTATCAACAAACTAGCTTGGAAAAGCATGAACATCCTTTATATTAGTATATTTATAGAACAGAACAGACATTGAATATCCGATCATTTAAAATCTCCAAATTAAAGCTTTAATAGTTCAGTCCACTGTAATCTTGAACGCTAAGTGCAGAAAGGTTCCTATATAATGATCGACACAATAATTATAGCCAAATAATAATAACTTAGTTTACTTCCTGAATAGGAAATAAATGATAATCGTTTATACTTATTTTTTGCTGTCAATGCTTTTCTACCAAAAAAATTATCACTGAAATTTTCTCAGACTTAAACTATTTTGACAAAAATATCTTCGATGTTGATGCTTCCCACTGTATGATTAATACCTTTGGTATTTCTTTTATTATAGAATGGTATGGAAATTAAACACTGGATATGTATTTAGGACAAGAGGGTCTTACAATTAATATAAAGAAGTGAAAGCCGCGGGATTGCTATGTTACTATTATAAGTACAAAATTCCGATGCTTATTATCCCCTGCCACTGTATTTAGATTGAAATTGCTATTGACATGTATGATGATAGGAGGTATAGTAGTTGAGTAAAAAGTAGAAACACATACATAGCTGTCCATAATTGGATTAAATACTGGGACTAAACCAATTTGTTTTGGAACGCAACAATTTTGTAGGCAATGAGACCCTGGGGTTCAGAGAAATTTTGGGTTAACGTGAACTCTGAATAATGTGTGCATATAAAAGCCATATATGAAGGTTTATTAAGAAACTAAGTTGGTTTCTAAAACTTGGATGCTTGCGTTTTTTAGTATAAGAGATGTTTAAATATTCTCACTATTTTTTACAGTAGAAATGACGTCATTTTATAGTTCGAAAACTCAGTAATAAACAGTGGCGAATTGAGAGTGCCTATTTTCTCTTTCAGTTTACTACGTTTTTTATCAATACAAAAGTTTGTTTTTAATTAATTCGATCTGTTTCGTGTGATATTTCTTGCCTATTTGCTTTATCTCAAATTTCTTTTATTACTCAATGTTCCCTCAAGTCAGGCCAGGTCACATCTTTAATTGAAATTTACATGAGAATGGCCACATTCCATAACCCTGAACCTATACCCAAATGCCTTATTTAAGTTCAAGTGCACAGAGTATGCTCACATCAATGGATATTGTATCGTCAGGGTGGCTATAACATTTATTTTATATATATCTGGTACAGGACATGGGACGCTGAATCAAGATTCTATAAAATAGCAACCCTTCCGAATTTAGAATTCTGCTACATATTAATGAAACTGTAATGTATGCCAAGAAATCAATTATACTTCGTGGACGGATGCCAAAGATTTCTCAGAGAAATTCTTCCAATTTGTTGGGTTCTGTAGAACTATTTGCAGGCAGAAATTATTCCGTGGTGCCAGACACGATGACGTCACGAGTGTGAATAATGGCTTTCTTCAGGTCTTGCAATTTAACGTTTACCCGAATAATAACACTTTAGGCACCGTTTCATTGTATTTACTAACATAAACATGTCTCTGCATACACATATTGTGTTAGAATAATATAGTAAATGTCATTCTGTTGACGGATTTATTATAAATAAAACGAAAACAAGAAATATGTTTGAATGATAGCTGACGTTGTTAGAATTGATGATAACAAACTGATATATAACTTTTATAAAGGACTGATAAAACCGTCAAAATTTATTTTTACAATGCACTTCACAATTTATAAGTTTACAACTTTTTCCTAGCTTAGTTTTCTTAGAATGTTCAGCTCGTATTTTAACATATGGAAGTAAAGGGAAACATCTTTCTGATGATATTAGGATGAAATATCACATGTACAAGAGAGCAACAAGAAACGAATGTACAGCGTATAAACATTGAACAAGTGACGAACCTTGACGTAAACAACGTCAAAAATGCAAAATGCACCTTTTTACATATTGACATCAAATTAAGTATTTATTAAAACATTTGATAAACAATTTTATTAGTTGGACTTGAAATGTTATATACAGTTGCATCGTGGATGAACGCCATAAGTATCCCACTTTTTAAAACTTCGAAAAACTGCAAACGTTTCAAACTTTTTTTATCAATTTTAAAAGTCACACTGCACACTACGGAAGGAATTCAAACCATTTTATTTAAGTATCCCCTCTTTAAATAAAGATGCTGGCTTCCTCATTGTCCATCTTTCACAAACAGAAGCCTCATTTCGACTACTGGCCACGGAAGGTAATCACCATTCCAGTGGTCGGAGAAGAAAGGGACCTTTGAGGCGCCCAAGAGACGTTGACTGCCACAGGATGCCTCTACAGCTTGCAGTATTGATTTAGTTTTCCGATTGTCTGCAGAGATCTCCCGCTGATTGGTGCATGGTGGTTACTTAGGCATCCTCCTCTCACAACTCCCTCTGGACAGATTTTGAACGCTAGAGGTCTGTTACAAATNAACGAAAGTAGTCAATGGTGTAAGCAAGTCATCTCTAAAAGTTGTAAAGTAAATCAATTGTCACCTGCTATCTCCCATAACATTTTCTTATTTTACGACGATTTAGATTCTAAGCTATATGGCATTTCTTGCAATTTAAGTTTAACTATTTCGAATGGCTATCAACAAACTAGCTTGGAAAAGCATGAACATTCTTTATAATATCAAAATAAAAATCTCCAAATTAAAGCTCTAATATGTCAGTCTACTGTAATCTTGAACGCTAAGTGCAGAAAAGGTTATATCCTATATAATGATCGACACAATAATTATAGCCAAATAATAATAACATAGTTTACTTCCTGAATAGGAAATAAATGATAATCGTTGATACTTATTTTTTGCTGTCAATGATTTTCTACCAGAAAATTTATCACTCAAATTTTCTCAGACTTAAACTATTTTGACGAAAATATCTTCGATGTTGATGCTTCCCACTGTATGATTAATACCTTTGGTATTTCTTTTATTATAGAATGGCGAAGCACTGCATATGTATTTAGGACAAGAGGGTCTTACAATTAATATAAAGAAGTAAAAGCCGCGGGATTGCTATGTTAATATTATAAGTACACAATTCCGATGCTTATTATCCCCCGCCATTTGCGGAGGGATATTGTTTGGCGTTGTCCATCCGTCCGTCCTTCCGTTCTTCCGTCCTTCTGTGCGTCCGTCCTTCCGTCCGTCCGTCCGTCCGGCACTTTTGTGTCCGGAGCCATATCTTGGAAGTGCTTTGGCGGATTTCATTGAAACTTAGTATGGATAAGAGGATGATTCACGCTAAATGGCATTGTACACCATTTGTTAATAACGAAGTTATGACTCTTTGTATATATTCTGTGTCAATGCAGCATGTGGAGGTATATGTGACAAAGCTCTAGTTTGGCGGGGGATATCAATTCAACGAATTTGCTTGTTATCTTTTAAAACTGGAACCCAAATGAAACATTAAAAACAAGACTATTGCCAAGTAATATATGTCCCCTACCGGCTCCACCATTGTCAGATTTTGTTTATGTATTTGTTGCCATAGCAACCAAATTTTTTGACGTAGGAACAAAATAAAATGACGTGCGTAATTTACATATTGCCATCTGTCCATGTTTCAAGTTTCAAGAAAAAATATGAAGAACTTTTAAAGTTATCGCACGATCCAGAAAGTGTGACGGACTGACAGACTAACAGACTGACAGACAGAGCGCAAACCATTAGTCCCCTCCGGTGAAACCGGCAGGGGACAATTACAGGAGTTTCAAATTGTCATTCACAAAATATGAATTCAGTATGTGTATACCTTTTTTAAGCAACAATACTGGACGGTTTTTTATTTAATATATTACATCAAAGCAGGTCACATATAGCCTAATAGAGCAAAACAATAAGGTTCCGGGCTGTGATAGAAGTGGCAACCTACATGTACCTATAAACGCGTCACTTCACCGCACGGTTACTTTTTCTTTCTATGGGCATTATCATGTTGACCCCTATGGTATATGCATGACATATTATGTCATGATAGTGTTGCATTTATGTGGGTAATATATTGTAGTTTGGGAGTACAGACGTTCGTTGTAAAATCATCAAAACACGATGGTATATTAATCTTTAAAAACCATATAACAGTTGGTAACACCCAATGTGTTAACGCTCGTTCGAATTAAGCACAATAGAATTGAAGCAGTTGATAGGGTCCACACATACAATACGATAACTATAAAGACAACTTACAAACATGTTCAATGAGCAACTGTATTATGGTTCGCAATTATGGAGTGTTCGCGTTAACGCAATAAACGTATCTAACTATGCAATTAATTTGAAGGGACGCGAAATATCAATGCCCATTCCGTCCATGGAACGTAGTGAAAATTGTGTCACTGAACAAGTCATTTTGTTTAAGTGTTTTTAATACATACTTAATGTTAGAAACGTGTTGTATTTAGATTGAAATTGCTATTGACATGTATGATGATAGCAGGTATAGTAATTGAGTAAAAAGTAGAAACACATACATAGCTGTCCATAATTGGATTAAATACTGGGACTCAACCAATTTGTTTTGGAACGCAACAATTTTGTAGGCAATGAGACCCTGGGGTTCAGAGAAATTTTGGGTTAACGTGAACTCTGAATAATGTGTGCATATATAAGCCATATATGAAGCTTAATTAAGTAACTAAGTTTGTTTCTAAAACTTGGATGCTTGCGTTTTTTAGTATAAGATATGTTTAAATATTCTCACTATTTTTTACAGTAGAAATGACGTCATTTTATAGTTCGAAAACTAATAATAAACAGTTGCGAATTGAGAGTGCCTATTTTCTCTTTAAGTGTACTACGTTTTTTATCAATAGAATAGTTTGTTTTTAATTAATCAGATCTGTTTCGTGTGATATTTCTTGCTCATTTGCTTTATCTCAAATTTCTTTTATTACTCAATGTTCCCTCAAGTCAGGCCAGGTCACATCTTTAATTGAAATTTACATGAGAATGGCTAAATACCATAACCCTTAACCTATACCCAAATGCCTTATTTAAGTTCAAGTGCACAGAGTATGCTCACATCAATTGATATTGTATCGTCAGGGTGGCTATAACATTCATTTAATATATATCTGGTACAGGACATGGGACGCTAAATCAAGATTCTATACAATAGCAACCTTTCCGAATTTAGAATTATGCTACATATTAATGAAACTGTAATGTGTGCCAATGAAATCAATTATACTTCGTGGACGGATGCCAAAGATTTCTCAGAGAAATTCTTCCAACTTGTTGGGTTCTGTAGAACTATTTGCAGGCAGAAATAATTCCGTGGTGCCAGACGCGATGATGTCACGAGTGTGAATAATGGCTTTCTTCAGGTCTTGCAATTTAACGTTTACCCGAAAAATAACACTTTATGCACCGTTTTATTGTATTTACTAACATAAACATGTCTCTGCATACACATATTGTGTTAGAATTATATAGTAAATTTCATTCTGTTGACGGATTTATTATTTAAAAAAAAAACGAAAAAAAGAAATATGTTTTAATGAAAGCTGACGTTGTTAAAATTGATGATAACAAACTGATATATAACTTTTATTAAGGACTGATAAAACCGTCAAAATTTATTTTTACAATGCACTTCAGATATTTGTAAGTTTCCAACTTTTTCCTAGCCTAGTTTTCTTAGATTGTTCAGCTCGTATTTTAACATATGGAAGTAAAGGGAAACATCTTTCTGATGATATTTGGATGAAATATCACAAGTAGAAGAGAGCAACAAGAAACGTATGTACAACGTATACACATTATACAAGTGACGAACCTTGACGTAAACAACGTCAAAAATGCAAAATGCACCTATTTACATATTGACATCAAATTAAGTATTTATTAAAACATTTGATAACCAATTTTATTAGTTGGACTGAAATGTTATATACAGTTGCATCGTGGATAAAGGCCATAAGTATCCCACTTTGTAAAACTTGCAAACGTTTCAAACTTGTCTTATCAATTTTAAAAGTCACCCGGCACACTATGAAAGGAAAATCAAACCATTTCATTTAAGTATCCCCTCTTTAAATAAAGATGCTGGCTTCCTCATTGTCCATCTTTCAAAAACAGAAGCCTCATGTCGACTGCTGCCCACGGAAGTTAATCACCATTCCAGTGGTCGGAGAAGAAAGGGACCTTTGAGGCGCCCACGAGACGTTGACTGCCACAGCATGCCTCTACAGCTTGCAGTATTGATTTAGTTTTCCGATTGTCTGCAGAGATCTCCCCCGCTGATTGATGCATGGTGGTTACTTAGGCATCCTCCTCTCACAACTCCCTCTGGACAGACTTTGAACGATAGAGGTCTGTAACAAAAATCAATTTTGTTTTCGGAAATTCCGGCCACTATTTATGTTTTTATAAAAATAACCATTTAACTTAGTCTTTACTAATATATATATATATACGGTTTATTCTTTGGTGAATTTCTTTATGTTGTGGCCTCCAAATCGAAATCATGCAGAAGGGACAATTCAGGTCACATAGTTTTAATAAAATTATAGCATATAAAGCAGGTTACGAGCTTTCATAGAAGTTTGATAGTTGGTATGTTGTATAAAAAAAAGTTGTTCTCTGCGAAGTTTGTTCAAATCATGGCCCTACGGACAATCTTGACAAAGCCCGTGGGTCATGTGACTTGTTTAGAAGGTTAATCAAATAACTTCTCTCCGTTATGATTTAAACCTTACTCAGGTGAGCGATCTAAGACAATCTTGAACAGTATGTGTATTATTGCTACAGCATAGGCTCATAATAACGAACCATTCATGAGGTGGTGTCCCCATTCATCCTTCATATTAAGATACAAATTATGGTGTTCTTGTTATTCTCATGCTTTATGTAGATGGTTGTGCTTTATTTTTCCAAGTAAACATTAATAGTTAAGTTGATTTTGTTAGCAAAATAGAACAAGAACAATGTGTCCATGTAGCTGTATAAGGGTTTTTATAATTATACCTATTTGTATTGAGACAATAATTCGATTGATCCTTCGAAAAGGGCCACGTGGTATTCTGCCTGTGTTTGACCGCTATTTTAAAAACAAAAATGGATCTGGAAAGGTGTATTTCTTCCGTAGGCAAACGACTGAAATTACACATTGCATACTTTAAGATGACAACCCTTTGTTTCTTTGATCTTTTCATATTAAGACCGGCTATTTTATCAAGACATCTAAGCTTGAGTTAGACCTTTGCATTCCAATATAATTTGCATTTTAACGCAAAAACCACCGTTTGGTAAACAGAATTATCCCGATGTTCAATAGATTAGTTGATTTTCACGAAACGAAACGTATTAGATGCATACATGATATGGTGTTAACCTTTAATAGTCATCACCGATAATTATATTTCCTTGTACATCATTTCGAATGACAGTTTGCAAAGTCGCATCCATCACAGAATACATTTTAATCAAGAATTATTTTGAATCGAGATTGTAACACTTGTTTCAAGCGCTAAAACTGTTACCCAAATTTGTGTGTAATATAGAATCTTTATGAACAAATAATACCATTAATAATACTTTTCTTACTTAAACTTTCATTATCATTCATTTAATTTCGCCAACGACGTACACACCATGCAAAAATGCGCCCCTGTATAAGAAACACTACACAAAACACTACACACCTATGGCTATTTGAATTTGTAATATATGCAGAAATCCAGAAAAATGGCTTAAATATTAAAACTACTTGTATTTGTGGTCGCCAGGATTTTCCGACCGCTTTTAGTGGCAACCTACATGTACCTAAAGTCTCGTCACTTCTCCGCACGCGGACTGTTGCTTTCTATGGGCATTGTCATGTTGATCCCTATGGTATATGCATGACATATAATGGCATTATATTGTTGCATTGATGTGGGTAATATATAGAGAATAACAGGTTACTGCCTGATCTTTTTGAAATATATCAGACAAGGCTTAGACTAATATAACGGCGAGGCTTGCCGAGCCTTTTTTTATTCGTGCCGAGCCTGATATATAAAATAGATCAGGCAGTAACATGTTTTTCTGTTTATCATACCTCTCTCTTAGTCCCCATTTTAAAAGAATTAATAAAATAAAATCGCTACAACGCTGCATTTTTAGCGGGAATGAATATGATCTTTCACAAATGATTTACAGGGGTTTCGCTGTCCATCGCGCTACCATGTTTCTAAGCCTCGCATGATAAACATAATATTCTATTTATCCTATTATTTCCTCCCTTTTTCCATAAATAATTATCAAATATCGCATTTTTTGACGATTTTATTTTTCCGTACATTTTAAGAATAACCTGAGTGTGATCTAAAAATAGCGATAGTATAGAGCTCAAGTTTATACGATTTTTGTTATACTATCGATTTTCATCTGGTAATAGGATAAAAGATATTACATCTTGGTATCAAATTGTTTGTTTTGTTAAATCTGATTTTATTTTACTAAAAATGATGACTTTATAGACCATTCCGAGTAAAATGATTTACATCCATACATCGACTGATTTAACAACTTCCCGTTGAACATGACGTCATCAGCATTTACACATTCATTCTGAATATTTGGAAAATACGTTGTTTTTTGCAGTTTTTTATTGTTTTCTGTGGATTAAATGTAATACATCTTGGTATCAAAATGTTTGTTTCGATGAATCTGAATTATTTTTACAATTAAGTACTACTTATTTGTTAAGTCTTAGTAATATGACACATCGACTGATATAAGAACTTCCTGTTGAACATGATATAAAAATATATCATGCAACGTTATATCAGTCAGATATCAATGTAGTGGTATGATCAATTGTAGTTTGGGTTTACAGACGTTCTTTGAAAAATGATCAAAACACGAACGTATATACACTTCCATGAAAAAACAACAGTTTGTAACCAAATGTTTTAACGTTCGTTTGAATTAAGCACAATGGGATTAAAGCAGTTGATAGGGTTCGACACATACAATCCAATAACTTTAAAAGAAACATAAAACACATTCAATGAGCAACTGTATTATGGTTCGCAATGGGGCCACATTGAGTATGCATTTTCTCAATCATAATTCTATATCAACCCGACTTTGCCGGATACGCTGTTGACACGACTTTCTCAGAAGATTGTATCAAGCATGACCCATTTAATCAAGCAGTGTGTTTAGTTTGTGCTGCTATAACGCACGTACGTTAAACTCGAATCAGATGAAAGTAATATGCGGTATCATAAGCGGGAAGATAATGAGTTGATGATTCGCTCGGTGAGTCGTGCCTGTTAATAAAACAATACGAAATTCGTGTATGAAAATGCATCAATCTCATTTATTTACGGAAATGCGGACTGTACATGCTTATCTGGGATGTCACATAGAGCACATGCATTAAGTATTTTTTTCCAATAACTTTACAGATATTTAAACGAAAACTTGTTTTATTTCACATGTTAACAGTTTATCTAGCAATATACGGAACTGCTTTTGTTTGTCGTTGTAATCAATAAAATATAACAATAATGTTTAAAGAACAAACAGGTTTCAATTCGAATCTTAATTACATAATATTTTAGTAGTACACAAACTATTAACTTATATTTACTTATTGTTCATGCAACAACTATATCGGCATTCACTAGTTACAAAACATGGTCAAATACATCCGGAATATTACGCTAGTCAATTGTTCCATTTGTTTGTATCAGTCGAGTGGCTTGTGTGATGACGTATCATGCGAGAGGCGGAGCCTCGAGTGTGATACGAAATAGCGCAAGCCACGAGACTGATACAAACACTTGTAACAATTGACTTGCGTTATATTCCTTTATTATATACAACTTTGAATCACTTGAGTTTAAAAAATGAGTTCAAGCGTTCATAATTAACCAAGAATGCTCGTAAAATTTTCTGCATTAAAAGTGACGTCATTAAAAGTAGTCCGGCTAGTATAGTAATACGGAATCGGAAAACTAGCGAGCATAATACGGGCATTATTTCTGTGCAGTTGTATTTTACCGATTGATACGAATTGTATTGTTGGGAACATAAAGCAGGTATATGTAACATGGTTGAACTATTCATTTCAAGTATTCTGTTCATTTGTTCTGTTTTAATGTTATTATTTCCCTTTAACTCATTGTGTTTACCTAGGTTACTTATTAGGTTGTGCTCCTGTGGCCAGTCTTAGAGTTAAAAAGAGTCAAGCATGTGTTTATCATATGTCCAGTTTATGTTATTGTTCAGTCAGGCTTGACTAGTGATTTTCCCGCTCTTTCCTTTGTCTACTGGTCACTTCCAACTTGGACACAGAACTGTTCACATCTACTTTAAACATAAACATTTATAATACGAGAGTTGCCATTACTTCAATATAAGGTTATGTCTATTTCTACCTTTTTGCATTTACTCTTCCTTGTATTTGCATTAAGTTGTATTTATGTTGTGAGTTGATATAACGCATATTTGATAAGTAATGAGGTTAAATTCAGAAAAGCAGCATTGTCATCCTAACGTGCTAACGATTCCTATAATTCACAGTTTCCCAAACTCTTCAGATGTATAATCTTATTTGCAGCATTAGCACAGCACCCGCAGAGAGTGTATAATCGAGAGAGTTCCGTACACATTCCACAAATGGTAAGAGAGAACGAGAAAGAGTTGAGATCTCATGTAATTGTATGTTTATGCTGTATATGTATCACTTGACATGTTACCGATCTTTTATATATATTTCATTGTAACTTGTTAAAGGCCACACATGATATGTTTTATATATTTGTTACTTTGCATATAATAATAAAGTGTCTGATACCATGTTTATATATGTTTCATTGACATGGAATTCGTATGTAAATAAACCAGAACACAACCTATATTCGGGTGGTTTTTTGAGCCGGGCACTGCCCGTTTATATATATAATAAAGCCGTTTACTTAATGTCATAATGTATTCAGTCTTAGGTCCATTGATTTCTTCAAATATCAAGTACTTCTGTATAAGGAATAAAAATGTCATTGATTTTATTTTATCATATTACTTAATACTTGACTACGACATTTTGTAGTTGAGCTACGCATTTTTTATACAGCTTTAACGTTAGAAACGAATTGGTTTTAGTTGGCTGGGTCTTGTAGAACTATTTGCAGGCAGAAATTATTCCATGGTGCCAGACACGATGACGTCACGAGTGTGAATAATGGCTTTCTTGAGGTCTTGCAATTTAAAGGTTAACATAATAATAACACTTCAGACACCGTTTTATTGTATTTACTAACATAAAAATGTCTCTGCCTACACATATTTTGTTAGAATAATATACGTTAATGGCATTCTGTTGACGGATTAATTATCAAAAATGTGTTTTAATGATATCAGGCTGTAGTTGTTAAAATTGATGATAACAAACTGGGTCGTCTTTTTGTATTCGCAAAATATGAATTCAGTATGTGTATACCTTTTTATCCCCGGCCAAATGCGGAGGGATATAGAATTGGCGTCGTCCGTCCGTCCGTAATTCCATCTGTTACAAAATTTGGAAATTAGGGTGGGATATCAATTCAACGAATTAGCTTGTTTTAAGCATCAATACCGGATGTTTTGGTATATTACATCATGTTGTGGCCTCTATGTCGATATCATGCAATATGGATCAAAGCAAGTCACATAATTTGTATAGACTTATAGAGCAAAACCATAAGGTCCCGAGCTTTCATCGAAGTTTGATAGTTTGAATGTTGAATCAAATAGGTGTAATACGTTTGTTTAAATCATGACCCTGCGGTCAATTTGACACAGCCCAGGGGTAATCTGACTTTAATTGTATTTAAAGTGAATAACTTCTCTCAATCCTGGTTTAAAGCTTAGCCAGGTGAGTGATCTAAGAATAGATCTATGACTTGAACAGTCTGTTCAGTATAGCTTAAAGCTGGGTTACCTTAATGTAACATTCCAGAGGTTGTGTCCCCATTCAATCTTTGTTCCGAATTTCATATAATTTATTAGGTACTTGTTATACTAAAGTTTAATGTAAATAAGCGTGATTTATTTTGATAAGCACACATAAATAGTTGACTTTGGTTTTATTGACAAACAAGGACAAGAACACACTGTATTTGTATCGGTATAAGTGTTTCAGAATTACTTCTATTTTCATTGAAACAAGCATTCTAATTGTCCTTTGAAAAGGGCTACGTGATATTCTGTCTTGAATCGACCGTAATGAGATATATTACAATAAAGAATTAATCTCTTATTTCTTGCCTAGCGATAACACAATTACTCATTGCGTACTTTTACAAGACGATTCTTTAGTTCTTTGTTGTTTTTTTGTCATATTAAGACCGGCTTTTTAATCAAGACGTCTAAACTTGATTTAGACCTTTGCATTCAAACATGTTTTGAAATGTAACGCACAAACCATTCTTTGGTAAACAGTATTACCCAAAATGTTTAATAAATTAGTTGATTTTCACGAAACCAAATGTATTAGATGAATACATGATATGATGATACCCTTTAATAGAAATATGTCAACGCCGATAATTATTTTTCCTTGTACATCATTTCGAATTACAGTGTGCATCCCAAATGCAAAAATACAATGTTTTAAAGCCGTATCTATGCAAATAAGTAATGTGCCTTTAAAGGCGTATCATGCAAGGAAAAACTAAAGTTGCATCCATCACAGAATACATTTTTATGAAGAATTATTTTAAATCGACATTGTACCAATTGTTTCAAGCACTGAAACTGTTACCCATATCTGCTCGTGTGTAATATGGAATCTTTATTATCAAATAATACCATTAATAATACTTTTCTACGTTCAACTTTCATTATAATTCATTTAATTTCGCCAACGAAATTTACACACCATACAAAAATGTGTCCCTGTTTAGAAACACTACTCACAACACTTCACAACTATGTATACTTAGAATGTGTTATGTATGCAGAATTCCAGAAAAAAATGGCATTAATATTAAAACCACTTGTATTTGTGTGTATTTGTGGTCGCAATGATTTTTCGACCGCTTTTATGTGGCAACCTTCATGTACCTAAAGTCGCGTCAATTCTCCGCACGGGTACTATTACCTTATATTGGTATTTTCATGATGACCCTATGGTATATGCATGGAATATTATGTCATTATAATAGTGCATTATGTGGGTAATATATTGTAATTGGGGTCTACAGACGTTCGTTGTAAAATGATAAAAAAACACGAACGTATATACACTTCTAAAAGCATATAACAGTTTGTAACACCCAATGTGTTAATGTTAGTTCGAATAAAGCAAAATGGAATAAAACAGTTGCTAGGGTTCCACACATACAATACAATAACTATAAAGACAACTAACACACACGTTCAATGATCAATTGTAGTATGGTTCGCAACGGGGCCACATTGCATCGGCATCTGCTCAGTCATTATTTTGTATCAAACCGACATTGTCCGATGTTGACACGACCTCCTCAGAAGATTTATCAAGCATAGTCATTTTTCCCAAAACGAGGGTCATATACTCATTATGAATTGTTTTCACGTTTACGCCATAAACGTATCTAAATACGTAATGATTTAATGGAACGTAATGCAAATTTAATCAAAAGATTGATTTTCTTCAAATACCAACGTACGTCTGTCTAAGAAAAAGAATTAAAAACATGTCATATTACTTTAATACTTGAGAACGACAATTTGTAACTGTTTTTGTTTAAGTGTTTTAATACATCCTTAATTTTAGAATTGATTTTAGTTTGAAATTGCTATTGACATTTATGATGATAGGAGGTATAGTAATTTAGTAAGGAGTAGAAACACATACATATATGTCCACAATTGGATTAAACTGGGACTCAACCAATTTGTTTTTGAACGCAACAAATTTGTAGGCAATGAGACCCTGGGGCTCAGAGGAATTTTTGGTAAACGTGATCTCTGAATAATGTTTTAACCATATAAGCCATATATAAATGTTGATAAAGAAACTAAGTTTGTTTTAAAAAGTTGGGTGTTTGCGTATTTTAGCATTAGAAATGTTTAAATATTCTCACCATTGTTTATAGTAGAAAAAAAGTCATTTTATAGTTCGAAAACGCAGTATATTGTAAGCAATGTGGTGAATTGAGAGTGCCTATTTTATCTTTAAGTTTGCTACGTTTTTTATCAATAAAATAATTAGTTTTTAATTAATGAGATCTGTTTCGTGTGTGATATTTCTTGCGTATTCGTTTATTTCAAATTTCTTTAACTCAATTCTTATTCTAGTTAGGCCGAGTCACATCTTTAATCGAAATTTACATTAAACTCGTCAAATACCATAACCCTTAACCTATACCCTCATGCGTTATTTTAACTCACGAATATAGAGTATACTCACATCAATCGACATTGTTTCGCTTTAGCGGCTATAACATTCATTTATTAGATCTCTGGTACAGGATATGGAACGCTGAAGATTCTGTACAAAAGCAACCCCTCCAAATTTAGAATTCTGCTACACATTAATGAAAGTGTAACATGTGCCCAGAAATCAATTATACTTCATGGGCGGATGCCAAAGATTTCTAAGAGAAATTCTTCCACTTTGTTGGACTCTGAAGATCTATGGTGAGGCAGAAATAATTCCGTGGTGCCAGACACGATGACGTCACGACTGCGAATAATTGCTTTTTGTAGGTCTTGCAATTTAAAGGTTAACCGAATAATTACAATTCATGCACTATTTAATTTAATTTTCTAACATTAAACTGTCTCTGCCCACACATCTTTTGTTAGAATAATATACCTTAATGTCATTGTTGACGGATTTAGTCTCAATAAAACGAAAATGAAATATGTTTAAATGATCGTTGACGTTGTTACAATTGAAACAAACTGAACTACAGGGCGTGTATATAACTAGTATAAAAGACTGATAAAACTGTCAAAATATATTTTACAATGCATTACACATAATTGGATGTTTCAATCTTCTTCGTAGCTTAGTTTTCTGAGTATTTTCAGCTTTTTTTTAAACTTATGGATGTGAATTAAACATCTTTCTGGAGAGATTATGTACAATGTAACAGACGGAAAAGAGCCGTGCAGTTCCAATGTACAACGAACACACACATTGAACAAGTGAAGCATGTTGACGTAACGAACGTCAGAAATGCACACATTTACTTAAAATAAAATATTTACTAACAAACATTATTAACTCTCTTTATCCTTCTGTATAGGTTTTATAAGTGGGACTGGGAAATCGAATAGATACAGTGGAATTGTATTTCAAAGCCATACGTATGCTACTTTGTAAAACTGTGTTCAGCTCTCAAAGTTTTAAAGTAATCTAATAAATCACATGACAAACTCTGGAATGAAAAGTACATCGATACAACCAATATATTTAAGCATCCCTCGTTACATAAAGATGTGGGCTTCCTCATTGTCCATCTTTCACAAACAGACGCCTCATGTCGACTACTGGCCACGGCTGTCAATTAGATTATTATTCGCTTAAAGTAACATAATACTCAAAAATTAACGGAAACATGGTTCCATTTTAGTGTTCTTGTGTTGTATGAATAGATATACTTGCGGGAAATTAAAATGGAATTAATTGTGACACAAAACAAAAATAAAAACGTGCATTTTATATCTACAAAATCTATGTAACCAGACCACATCTGGCTTTGAAATGTTGGCTTTTGCTATAAGGAACATTGATTTTGTACTGGGTAACTTTATTTTACGAAATACTTTACGAAATTTCCGTTGATTTTTTAGCATAAATGGGTCTTTAAAACTCTCGGAAGTTAATCACCATTCCAGTGGTAAGAGAAGAAAGGAACCTTAAAGGCGCCCCAGAGACGTTGTCTGCCACAGGATGCCTCCACAGCTTGCAATATTGATTTAGTTTCACGATTGTCTGCAGAGAGACCCCGCTGGTTGGCACGTGGTGGCTAAATAGACCGCTAGAGGTCTGTAACAAACATCAATTTTGCTTCCGGAAATAGTTAAATGATGGACACTGCTAGATTTATGTGTTTTATGGGACAATAATATATAGTGTATTTGTCTACGTTTAGTTAATGTCACTAAATATAAAGATATAATTCTCTAAATAGAGTCTTTTGTAGTGTTGCAATGGCAACAACTTAATAATAAACAGCATGTTATGGTGAATCAGTAATATAAATCCTATCATTATTTGGAACTAATTTGTTTTCTCTTATAATTTGTAAAAAGGTAACAATTTTAGCGGCGTTAGTTTGGTAGAATTATAAGTGTCGTTACTAGGCGGAGCCTGGATTTATAGAAAGTCTAATGGGAACGACGTTTATATTCATAAACATCTGCTAAAAATGCAACGTTGGGAACCATTAACCTGCAGTATACTTTGTTTAAAGTGCCAATTGTATACTCCAAGGAAGCTTTGCTGCAAGAGCTTAATGTATTTACCAGGATATTTATTAAGATATTTACTAACTGAATATTATTGAATAATTTGGAAAAAAAACAACAAATAAAAAACTGCGATATCAAGACACAATCCAATTTAATTTAAGTTAACACACACACACACACACACACTCACTATCATCTTTGGCATCGAGTTCCTTTTAAACACGTTCAGAGGTATAAAGCGGACAAGAGTCTCGATAGGCAAACGATTGCTCAAACAAACCGACTTTCGAACATACACACATTAGTACCCACAATCGGCTTGTTGTAGTCACAAATTTGGACATGTGTACAGTCTACATGCAATACAGAAGCACTCATCTATTGTGTTTTGTTTGTCCCTGCAATGAGGTTACCCGCGAAAATGAAACCATTGCGCTGGGAACACCAGTGACTAGAATGTCTAATCTACTAGATGTATTCCGACACGAAATATTTTGCGTAAATGTTTCTTCAACCTTCTACATTTTCACAACCAATACAATGAATTCTATCAAAAATGTTTAAGCTCGATATAAATAAATAAAAAATATATGAAAATGACTTGCAAAAATATATATATTATTTAATTATAGTCNTAAACATGGACATTGCAGTTAAAACGAAAGTAGTTATTGGTGTTAGCAAGACAACTGTAAAAGTTGTAAAGTTAACCAATTGTCACCTGCTATCTCTCACAACATTTTATTATTGCACGACAATTTAGATTCTAAAATATACGACATTTCTTGCTATTTTAGTAAACATATTTCGAATGGCTATCAACAAACTAAAATTTATTCCCCAGCTCGATATTCGGGACTAGTGCCGAATGTCGATGTCAGAGCTAGCTCGATATTCATCCCAGCTCGATATTCGGGACTAGTGCCGAATGTCGATGTCAAGGCTGGCTCGACATTCGCCCCAGCTCAATATTCGGGACTAGTGCCAAATGTTGATGTCAGAGCTGGCTCGACATTCGCTGCAGCTTGATATTCGGGACAAGTGTTGAATGACGATGTCAGAGCTGGCTCGATATTCGCCCCAGCTCGATATTTGGGAATAGTGCCGAATGTCGATGTCAGAGCTGGCTCGACATTAGCCCCAGCTCGATATTCGGTACTAGTGCCGAATGTCAGTTTCAGAGCTAGCTCGATATTCGTCCCAGCTCGATATTCGAATGTCGATTGTCGATGTTAGTGCCAACTTCACGCACCTTAAATATTCTCACTATTTTTTACAGTAGAAATAACGTCATTTTATAGTACGAAAACTCAGAATATTGTACGAAATAGTGGCGAATTGAGAGTGCCTATTTTCTCTTTAAGTTTTCTACGTTTTATATCAAAACAATAACTTGATTTTATTTAATTAGATCTGTTGTGTGTGATATGTCTTGCGTATTCGTTTTATTTCAAATTTCTTTCATTTCTCAATGTTTCCTCTAGTCAGGCCGAGTCACATCTTTAATTAAAATTTACATGAAACTGGCCAAGTACCATAAACCTTAAACTATACCCAAATGCGTTAATTTAAATCACCAATATATAGTATACTCTCATCAATAGACATTGAATCGCTATAGCGGCTATAACATTCATTAAATAGATCTCTGGTACAGGACATGGGACGCTGAATCAGGATTCTATACAATAGCAACCCTTCCGAATTTAGAATTTTGCTACATATTAATGAAACTTTAACGTGTGCAAGATATAAACTATACTGCGTGGACGGATGCCACAGATTTATTCTTCCATTTTTGCTGGGTCTTGTAGAACTATTTGTCGGTAGACACTATTCCATTGTTCAAGACACGATGAATTCACGAGTATGAATAATGGCTTTCTTCAGGTCTTGCAATTTAAAGCTTAACCGAATAATAACACTTAAGGCACCGTTTTATTGTATTTACTGACATAAAACTGCCTCTGCCTAGACATATTTTGTTAGAATAATATACGTAAATGTCATTCTGGTTAAGGATTTATTATCAATAAAACGAAAAAAAGAAATATGTTTAAATGATAGCTGACGTTTTAAAAAATAAGGAAAACATAATGAACTTTAACTTTTATAAAGGCCTGATAAAACCGAAACAATTTATTTTTACAATGCACTACACATATTTGTAATCTTCCAACATTGTCCCAGCTTAGTTTTCTCAGTTTGTTCAGCTCCTATTTTAACATATGGAAGTTAAAGGAAACATCTTTCTGATGATATTTGATGAAATATCACAGATAGAAGAGAGCAACACGAAACCAATGTACAACAAATACACACTGAACATGTGACGAACCTTGACGTAAACAACGTCAAAAATGCACCTATTTACATTTTGAAATTAAATTAAATATGTATAAATACATTTTATAAACGTTTGAATTTGAAATGTTCCCCTTTTTTTAATAATGCAACTTTGTACAACCTTGAAAAACTGCAAAAGTTTCAAACTGATCTTATACAAATCAGACGGCACACTCTGGAAGGTAATTTTCATCGGTAAAACCATTAAATTTAAGTACCCCCTCTTTAAATAAAGATGCTGGATTTCTCATTGTCCATCTTTCACAAACAGACGCCTCATTTTGACAACTGGCCACGTATGTCCAGTGGACAATTATTCGCTTGAAAGTCTCGGAAGTTAATCACCATTCCAGTGGTTGGCGAAGAAAGGAACCTTTGAGACGCCCCAGAGACGTTGTTTGTTGCAGGATGCCCCCGCAGCTTGCATAATTGATTTAGTTTCACGATTGTCTGCAGAGAGCACCCGCTTGTTGGTGCATGGTGGCTACTTAGGCATTCTCTTGTCCAAAATCTCAATGGACCATGTATGGCCGCGAGAGGTCTTTAAAAAAACATCAATTTTAATTCTCAAAATAGTATCATCTAGATTGTTGGAAACTGCTAGTTATATGTATTATTTGTAGGGAAATAATATAAAGTGTGTTTGATTATATTTAGTTTATGTCGCTCAATTTAATGCAAGTTTGATTGCGTTTTTGAGCGGCGTTAGCTTGGTGCATGCTAAGCGTCATAACTATGCGGCTCCTTCATTAAAAGAAAGTCGAATGTGAACATTGTATACATCCATAAATATTTCTCAAGAATGCAAGGTGGGAAGCATTTACCTGCTGTTTATTATTCTCTAAGTGTCAACTGTATAGTCCAAGGTGGCCTGGTTGCAAGAGCATTATGCTTTTACTAAGGTATTTAAGAACCGAATATTATTGCATTATTTTAAAGTAAAAGAAAAATACTTAGCACCATATGATATAAATAAGAATAAAATTAACTTTAATTGTACACACACAACTATCGTATATCATCAAAATCCTTTCAAACACGGTCGAATTGTACATTTCGGACATGCGTCTCGGCTGGCAGACGACTGTACGGACGGACGAGCTTACAGATACACATCAGTTCCCACATTCGTCTTGTCATATCAACTATTTTAAACATTCTTAGAATCTACGTTCATCACAGAAGCACTCATCTATGTTCATTTCGGATCCCTGTCGACGATTGCCTGGTTACCAGCGAAAACGAAAGCAGTGCGATGGACACACCAGTAACTACAATGTTGAAACGAATAGTTGTATCTAAACATGAAATATGTTGCGCAAATTACAATTGACCCTTCTAAGTTTGCATTAACGATAAAATATCTTCCACCAACTATTTTTAACAATCGTAACACATACGTAAAAATGACCTGCGAAAATATTTATATTCAATCAATAGTTGTTAAAAGGTTAAATAAAGCAAGTCAAAACTCACAAAAGTTGACATTTCAGTTAAACGAATGCTTTCCATGGTATAAGCAAGACAACTCTTCAATTTATAAAATAGACCAAATTTCACGTGTTATCTCCCAGACAGTCTTCTTATGTCACGACGATTTAGATTCTTAGCCTTATGCCATCCCTTGCTATTTTAATGGAATAATTTTCATCAACAAACGAGCTCGAAAAACAGTATTATTCAATATATGACTGTATCTTGATATTGATACAGGCAGTGAATATCCGGCCATTTAAGATTTTATAAAATCTTCAAAATATAGCTCTGATAGTTCAGTCGCATCCATTGTAATCTTGTTACGCTAAATACAGATGAGGTTCCTATATTGTGATCGAAAACATGAGCATAACTATATTTAGTTCCTGCATAGGACATACATGATTATCGTTATATACTTACTTTTGTTGTCAATTAATTTCGACCATAAAATGACACACTAAAACTATCTCTGACTCAAAATATTTCGACAAACAAGCATTTATTTTAGTGCTTCCCACTCTACGATGTGTATTTTGTCCATTTCTATTACATATCTATTGTATGTAGAATCAAATCAAACACTGGATATGTATTTAGGACGAGAGGACCGTAAAACGATATCAACAAGATTGCTATGTTACTATTGTTAGTACAAATCATGATTCATGTCCTGTTATAATACTTAATCTCGAATCAAACAGTTAACATTAAAACAGTTTTAAACTTTGTATTACTTATATATGGTGAATTAGGCCGCTATCCTTTAAGCATTAATATTAAAACAAAAATGATTACTTTTTGGAATAGACAAAATATCTTTACTAGCATATCATATACGTATGTTGTCACAACTAAATTTAAATTTCAAATGGTAACATAAAATAAAACAATTTCCTACATCTGTTGGAAGACCAGACATCTGGAAAAACCAAACTCAAATTACACAAAACAACATCTACATACAAATAAAACAAACACAAATTGATCAATTAAAGCAATCGTGGAACGCTGAACTACAAACAAGCAACAAAAGACGCATTTTTAGCAGTTTTAAAAGAAACCATGAGTTTCAGCCTTACCTGATTAAAATTCACCCGGATGAGTCCCAAAGTATCTTCAAATTCCGCACTGCCAAACACCTCCTCCCTGTAGAAACTGGCCGCTATGGAGGCACCCATTCCATGCTCGCCTATGCAGCCTATGTCACACAAACGAAATAGCTACTGAAAAACACTATTAATTTATTAAATGGCATGCCCTTATTTTGATAACGAACGGCATCGGTATATAGGGAACCTCATAGAAAGGCATACGACATTGAATGAAATCAAGACGCCGTCATCAATAGCAGAAATGAAACAGCGTGCATTTCTGCTATTGATGACGGCGTCTTGATTTCATTCATTGTCGTATGCCTTTCTATGAGGTTCCCTATAAATTTACCAAAATAATAATGAAGAAATCTCTCAGGCATTAAACTAGTCCGTAAATACCAAACCCCTAGTTTTCAATTCTTCGAAAAACAACAACAACCAGCGCCAATGCCTCCAAACTAACTTACTTTACTTATCCACAGTGCAAGTTTATCGAACGTCTATAACTTTAAAGCATGTTCTCTGTAATATATCTTACTAACCAATTGTAAAATGGCTTACCTCAATTTGTTGGCAATATCCAATTAATTTTGCACCGACATGCTGTAAAATACACGCGTCTGTCTTAACCGATAATATGCACACGTCGCAAAGACCCGTATTTTAAATAGTCCAGTGGCGTAGCCACCCGTGTTCTACTCGAGTCCGCAAATGAGGCTATCGTTAAATTATAAACTCATATTAAAAGATATATGACGATGTATCATAAGACTATCAACCACTAAATAAAACACTGTTATTTATAATGTTAATAATTGTGTGATGTATTTACTCTGATAGACAATGAATAGCATTTATATTCAAGTTTGTTCCAATAGCTTTCCAGAAGAGTGCACGTTGAAACACAGTACACTGTCTGCATTATTGGTTGGACGCGCGTGTTAAATACACGATAATTGCTTCGCGTGCAGCCTTCTCTTAAAGTGATATTAGACGCATTTTTCACTGTTGAATTGAGCTAAAAGTAATTAACAGGTCAAAAGAGTTAGTTAAAATGTGGTAACTGACCAATTATCTGCAACTCTGCGTGCTTCCAGTTGTTTATAAAAAATATATATTATATTCAATATTTTTAAATCCGGCACCTAGCAGCGGTGGTCTTAACTGTAGTGGATCAGCTATTGGATCGAAATTGTGCACAATGCAGCTATGTCCAGGTACAAATGTTGCTTCATTGAAATAATATCGTGTGTATCTATTAGATTTCAAATTTGCGTTTTGTTATTTGCCATAGTTATTCCTCAGTACATGGCAACTGGACGACCTGGTCTCTATGGTCCAGTTGCTCCATTTCGTGTGATGTCGGATCGAGAACATGTACCAATCCGAAACCAGACCGTTTTGGGGACTATTGTGTTGGCGATCCTAACGAGTATGCTGTATGACAAAACCAACCCTGCGTTAGCCCTGGTACGAATATTATTTTTAGTTATTTATTAAAAAAAAGCAAAACAAAATGTGTATTGACCACTATTATATAGCGAGCAATCACATCCCATACAAAACAGGCTAGACCATGGATGTGACCAATACGGAATACCGTAAGGGCCATCGTGGCTCCACATTAAAATCCAGAGGGCGACAATGCGAAAGTGCAATAGTACGACGGCGACAATTCGATAGTACGATGGCGACAATGCGATAGTACGATGGCGACAATGTGAAAGTACGATGGCGACAATGCGACAATGCGAAAGTACGATGACGACAATGCGACAGTGCGACAAAACGATGGCAACAGTGCGATAGTACGATGTCGACATGCGATAATACGATGACGACATTACGACAACGCGATAGTACGATGGCGACAATGCGATAGTCATATCGTACTGTCGCTATCGTATCCTCTAATTATCGCCATCGTACTATCGCGTTATCGTATTGTCGCAATCGTATTGTCGCACTGTCGCATTGTCGTCATCGTACTGCCGCATTATCGTCTATCGCCTTCCGGTACACATGCGCTCATCGTATTTTTTTCTTAGACTGGGCCACTTTTAAAAAATACTTTACAGTTCGGCATACCGTACATCAATACCCATGCTATAAATAAATCAGAATTTGATTTCATTAAAATTGTAAGCTCTTTCAAAGTACATCTTATCAAACTCATCTATTTTGTTTCTGCAATAAGCATAGTGTGTGTACCGGAAGGCGATAGTCGACAATGCGATAGTACGATGGCGACAATGCGATATTGAATTGACGACAGAACGATGACCATCGCATTGTCGCCATCGTCCTATCGCGTTGTCGCATTGTCGCCATCGTACTATCGCATTGTCGCCGTCGTACTATCGCATTGTCGCCATCGTACTATCGCACTATCGCATTGTCGCCCTCTGTATTTTAATGTGTTAACACGATGGCCCTAACGGTATTCCGTAGAACAAAAAAAAATCTCCAGATTATATTTCCAGATGTGTATTATTCGTAACCACTTATGTAAGATTGAGATAAAAAGAATCAACCTTTCAAGATTTGAACAATATAATATGTCATGGTATACTACTAGTAGTTTTTTCTTTGAAGTAAGATAGTGTGTATTTAGAGCTCAAAGTTGCTTTTTGTTTTTGACCTATATATGCCTCAGAACATGGTAACTGGACGAGTTGGTCTGTGTGGTCGAGCTGATCTGTGTCCTGTGATGTAGGACTAAGGAAGAGATCGAGAACATGCACCAATCCGAAACCAGACCGATTTGGGGACTATTGTGTTGGCGATAATATCGAGTATGTTGTTTGCCAAAAACCAACCCTGTGTTTGCCCAGGTACAAATATTATGAATAGTTCTTTAAAGAATGTTGTGTGTTTGGTCCGCTATTGAATAGCCATTAGTCACTTCCAATAAATGACATACTAGCCGATGGATGGTAACAATAATTTCTCCAGTTTATATCTTCGTCGTTTCATTATTCATTACCGTATAAGTATGTTTGAGGTGCACAGAATCAAACATCATCCCAGATAGTAATAAGCATATTATGTTATTGTTTAGATTTATTTTCCCCTATCCGTTCATGGCAATTGTTCAGCATAGTCAGCTTGGACGAGTTGTTCAGTCAGCTGTGATGTTGGAGTTCAGAAGAGATCTCGGACATGCGATAATCCTCAAGCAAACACCTATGGCAAAGATTGCGTCGGTGATAACCTTGAGTATACTGTATGTCTGAATGACCCCTGTGGCGCAAGAAGTAAGCATTTGTCATCATGACTGTGAAATAGTTTGAAATAAAACCTCTTCTTAAATATAAATATGTCGGGCACAATTGTGTACTGTTTATTGTATTGTTAATGAAGTATTTGTCAATATACAATCAATACAAATTATTGCTGTTTAATGAACTATATTTCTCTCGAAGCTGGTGGCTGGTCCAGTTGGGGCGCATGGCAGAGCTGTTCCGTCACGTGCGGGGTGGGTCGTAAGCTCAGATACAGAACCTGCGCCAACCCAAGTCCGTCCGCCTATGGAATGCATTGTCTGGGAAACTCCGAGGAGTTTGATGTTTGCATAAACACACCATGTGAGTATCTATTGTGTGTTAAACGTTGTAAAATTAAATATTACAATGTTTTTGTGGTAAAGTTGTTTGTATGTGTTATATAAAGGCATACGTATACTGTACATTTCAGTGTGTATATGCTAAAATGTGGTTCTGTATGTTACAAAGTTATTTTTGTTTTGCCAAATACTTGTTTACATTTTATATTTAATTATTTGTATTCTTAAAAACAACCATTTATTATAAAAAATTCATAGTGTATGTTCTAACAATTATTTTATGTTCTTTGTGTTCATATATGTGTGCAATATGTCCATATTAGTGTAATAACTAAATGGTATTTTGTCCTAAAAGTTGCATCAAGTTGTACATTTAGAACGAGTTAAAGCTTCAACACTCTGTAACGGTGTTCCGTTATTGCTACTCGTTGTTTCTCACCTTAGATCAATGGAATACAAGCGCGAAGACGCTTTAAACGATACGAAAGAGTGTAGTCACGATCTGAAATAATCGATATTAATATCACGACTTTGTATAGTATTCCCGTGCCCTGTTAACTTGTTTGCGTGTTTTGTATTCGTCTAAAAAAAGTTGGAAAATCGAAATCTATAACGTGTTACATGCCTCGTTATATCCTATACGAGCGAATAGAAATTTCAGTATCCATTCGAATCCAGATAAACAGAATTAAATGTATTTCTTGTTATATAAATAGTTTTCAGTAAATAACGCGTCATTTAATTGCATGAGAAAAGATGTCCATTTAAAATTCTTTGAACTATTTTCTGTGTATAGATTTGGCTAACAAAAGTAGTGCTTGAAACGAGTGTTTCCTAATCATTTCGTAATCAGATTCACGCAAAACTATTGAATGGCTAAATTGTTTCACGAAATTTTCTGGTAAAAAAAGGTAAGTCGAAAATAATTGTAACTATTGAAAAACGTGGTATATATAGTTATGATTACGAAAACAAAAATGTTCTTTAACACAGAAGTCATGAATCATGATTAAGTTTACCCAAATGTCGTGTCTGCAAATGCAACCGGAAGGCGAGAGTGCAATATAAATATCTCGAACTCGCATTCTCGAACTTTGCTCAATCAAGATCGTGAAAACAAAGATGCAATATAACGATAATAATATCACGATTTCACGAACACGATACAATATTTTTATATAATAAACATCGGTAAATAAACACTATAACTATATTTTTACCATATAAATACGAACAATTAACACCATAAATAGGATTTTACCATATAAATATGACTTTAAAATATATAATATATAAATACAAATATACTCATATGAACATATTGAATTTCGCAACGATTCACTTTAACACTAACTAATGTGTAACATATTATTTGTATTTCATTTCCTTTTAACTTTGAATTAACGTACCCGTCTCGTAATCCACAAGCATTATTGGTAAACTATGTTGATATAATTAATCATGCTCAACTCTTTTTAATATATGTATATATATATATATATATATATATATATANGGTAATATACAAACAAACGTGTATGTACTCAGTGTGATCTTTGGTTACCAGTTAGTTCAATTTCTAATCTAACTTCAACTCCCGGCCTTTTACCATTTTCATTTCACAGCCTCTGAGTGTAAAGATGACGAAACATTTGACTGTGCTCGGTTGAGCTCCATTTTCAGCGTCTGTGCGGACGTTCATCATGCCAAAATAACGTGTCCAATGTTCTGTGGGTTGTGTCAGCTCGGTAAGAAACATTTACAATTTTATATTTTTTTATTAAACTGAAATGTTCACCTTGTAAAATGGCCAATACTCAATGTTTTGACTACATCGATATTTAAGTTTTAAAAGTTTTAACTTCGCATAATAAGTTTACGTGTACTTCGGACGTGTAATTTCAACAGCTATTAATAATGTATCAGTAACTGAGCTCTTTACTAATTACATACAAACACAATTTAATAAATAATTGTCAAACATACACAACTATCATTCAGTTGATGGTAACTGGGCTGACTGGAGCGTATGGTCAGCTTGCAGCGTTACCTGCGAGAATGGGACCCAGACACGAACTCGCTCATGCACAAATCCGGCACCTAGCAACGGTGGTCTAACATGTAGTGGATCAGCTGTTGGATCAAAAGTGTGCACAATGCAGCTCTGTCCAGGTAAACTATTTGTTTCATTGAAGAAGTAAAAGCGTGTGTATCTATTAGAGTTCAAAGTTGCGTTTCGTAATTGATCTTTATATGCCTCAGTACATGGAAACTGGACGAGCTGGTCTGTGTGGTCGGATTGCTCCGTTTCGTGTGATATCGGATTAAGGAAGAGATCGAGAACATGCAACAATCCGAAACCAGACCGTTTTGGGGACTATTGTGTTGACGATCCAAACGAGTATGCTGTTTGCCAAAACCAACCCTGTGTAAGCCCAGGCACAAATAGTATGAGTAGTTTTTCAGGAATGTTGTGTGTTTTGTCATCTTTTGAATAGCGATTAGACACTTCCCATAAATAACATACTAGCCGATTGATGGTAACTATAAGTTATCTTCAGTTTATAGTTCCGTCATTTCAGTATTCATTACCATATAAGTATGTTTGGCGTGAAAATAATCAAACATCATCCCAGATAGTGAATAGCATATCATGTACAGAACAGAACAGTACTTTATTAATGTTCACAGGTTACAAAACAATATCATTTTGTAATAACATGTGAGCTTATTTATAGCAGGTTAAAACAAATATCAAACAAACAGTAGTATAAACGTTAACTCATAGTAGATAATGTGGGAAAGTGGTTGTTATGTGAAAATTCTCAAGTAGAGGGTCAGTAGCATAATGGTTATGTAAACAATATATTGTATACAAAGAAAAAACAACTTAGGTTTTGAACCAGTGGGTGTAACATAATTTATAGTAAAGTACTTATGTGAATACGTTCTAATTACAAAAGTAGGACTAATGATTAACAACAACAACATTAATTATAATAATATTTCTAGCAATAGTAACACCAACAACAACATTTAATAGTTGACAATCAATTAATAGTTAAGTAGTTATGTGGATACGCTTACAAAAGTCTGATTAATGATTAAAAACAACAAACATAATTATAATAATACTTCTCATAATAGTAACAACAACCACAACAACGAGTGTGTTATGTTATTGTTTAAATTTATTTCACCCTCTCAGTTAATGGCAACTGGTCAGAATGGTCCGCGTGGACGAGTTGTTCAGTCAGCTGTGATGTTNCTTTTGCTGTTTCCGCGTTCATTCGTATGTAAACTGTTAACGTTAAACCGACTTTCAAAACACGCTTTATACACGTGTAAGATGTTGTACCTCTGATGCTGTATCCCTGTCGATTCCTGTGTAAAAGGTTAATTTTTGAACGGACATCCATCCAATTACTTTAGAACAATAAGGTCTGTATTTTGTTTAAAATATTTACCCAGTTTATATATACAAACCACATAATCATTTATAACAATATAAAGAAGTGAAACTCCAGCTGCTGGAGCAGTATTGAAATCNTTATTACAAGTCATTAAATATATTTATAATTGAAGTCATTGAATATATTTATAATTGAGTCCATCTGGTTCAAGTTCTCAAAAAACTGTAGTAAGTATTCATTGTTATATAACTTTAGGGTCGGTTCGTGTAATTTATTACATGTTTGTTTGTTAAAAAGGCCATGTGATGTTTGCATTTGTGTACATAGATTGCTTACCACATAAATGTGATGTTATTGTTTTATTAACATGCTATGTTTCTTTTACGATAATATGATATCATCCCTCAGTGCACCTCTAAACGACTGTTCATGGTAAAGCTTGTTGGATTTTTGTGTTTGTAAACTTGGCAACAACTAAAACATATTTTCAGCAATGCAGCTCCTCCTCAGTTAACCCAAAAGGAATCATCGGTCGCTCCATTTCAACCAGACAACAGTACAGCTGCCACGAATGTTGCAGCACCAACTACTGTAATGCACGCATGTGCAGCCATGGAAAACGTAAGTAAACCAAATTTACCAAACGTAAGTGTTTGGTATCAGTCGTACATCACACTGCTCAACGAATCAAAGCGAAATTTCATTTTTACCATATTTAAGATATAAGTAAATGCAATAAACACATGTTCGGTATCATCCTACTGCTAAATGAAAACGGAATGTCATTTTTACTAATCTTGATCGATCAATTAGTAAACTACGAACTGGAATGTATTCAGTACGATCTTACTCTGTCATTTAGTTCATTTTCTTAACTAACTTCCACTTTCACGCTTGACTATTTTCACATCACAGCTTCAGAGTGTAAAGATGATGAAACAATTGACTGTGCTCGGATGAGCTCCGTTTTCAACGTCTGTGAAGACGTTCATCATGCCAAAATAATGTGTCCAAAGTTCTGTGGGTTATGTCAGCTCGGTAAAAATGCATTATTTATTTTATATTTATATAATAATATATTTAAATGAAATTTATACCGTTAAAAATGGTAAGTACGCGATGTTATGAATACAGGGATGTTTAAATTTAAGAAGGTCTTACTTCACTTATAAAGTTTACTTGTACGTCGGTGTAATATCAACACCTATTAATCATTTTACAGTAATTGGGCTTTATATATTCATCACAAATGCAATATCATAAATAAATTACAAACATACAAACCTATCATTCAGTTGATGGCAACTGGGCTGAATGGAGCGTATGGTCTTCCTGTAGCATTACGTGCAACAACGGGACCCAGACACGAACCCGTACTTGTACACATCCGGCACCTAGCAACGGTGGTATGAACTGTAGTGGATCGTGTGATGGTTCAAAAGTGTGCACACTGCAACTATGTCCAGGTAAAATAGTTGTTTTAGTGCAGTACGAGCGTGTGTATATATTAGAATTCAAAGTTGCGTTTGGTAATTTGTCTTTTTATGTCTCAGTACATGGTAACTGGACGAGCTGGTCTGTATGGTCGGGTTGCTCAGCCTCATGTGATGTTGGACTGATGAAGAGATCGAGAACATGCACCAATCCGAAGCCAGACCCATTCGGGGACTATTGTGTTGGCGATTCTACCGAATATACTGTATGCCTGAATGACCCCTGTGATGCAAGAAGTAAGCATTTGTCTTCATTACTGTGAGTGTGGTTGACATAAATAAATATGTTTGGGAAGTTATGTAATGTTTATTGTATTGTATATGGAGTATATTTAAAAATAATTTAATAACAAATTATAACTGTACCATGACCAATATTTCTCACAGATGGCGGCTGGTCCAGTTGGGGCTCATGGCAGAGCTGTTCCGTCACGTGCGGAGTGGGTCTTAAGCTCAGGGACAGAACCTGCACGAACCCGGGTCCCTCCGCCTATGGCAAGGATTGTCCAGGGAACTCCGAGTCGTTTGCTGCTTGTGTAAACACACCATGTGAGATATTCGAAGAAGTTTTCTTTTTGTTATAAAAATACATAAACCGTTATGAAATTCCGTCTGTCGGAATAGATGTTCCACGTTTCCATGATTTAAAAAAAAATAGTCCGTTTAAAAATAATTCGCTTAATTCGCAGATTTCATTTATTCTTATAAATTCTTTAAATGTGATACTGTTGTACAAAATAGAATTCATTGTGTTTGTTTCCCATGTATTTTTCATTTAAATGTTGTTAAAACTTGGCAGTGTAATGTTTTCACACTTAATTGCATTAATTAAAAAGTGCCCTAAAACGTGTTCTTTTAATTGGCCCGGAGAATATTGATGCTGTGCTAACTTGGTTCCTTGTTATTACAAATGTAATGTATTCTTCATCTTCAAAAGAGTTATCGAAGGATCTAGGCGAATATCTGTACATTCATAATAGTACTTGAAAGAACAGCAAACGTGTGTAGCGAAATATGTTCCAATGTACTGGTTGTTCACAAGTATTTTAAATATATTTGTAACGTGTTCTTTTTCGAAGATCTACGTTTTCATAGTTAACAATGCGTCATGTATGATTTATTCTATTGCAGGCACTGTGGTCATGTTCAACGCGCACGGGTTCAACGTTTTGTCCAATCGGGTCTATGCATTTCCCACTGTGATCTCTAACGAAGGACATGCGTACAACCAGAGCAACGGGCACTTCATTGCTCCTGTCGACGGCATTTATTACTTTACAGTCCAAATATGCACAAAACCCGGTTCTTCCGCTATTTTCTTCATAGAAAAAGGTGATTCAAGCATGGGCGGCGCGACGCGTCTGACAACTACATTTAGTCAAGATGCAGCCGACTATTCGATTACATCGGGTTCCACATCAGTGAAGCTAGCCAGGAATGAGCACGTTTGGGTGTTAATGTCGGCACAATACGACTCAAAAACTATATATGAAGCTGGTGATGCTTGGAACTCATTTACTGGTACACTCATTCAAGAAATTTGACCAATACGTGTTTGGTCGTGTTATAATATATCTATTGAATTTGTATCGTTTGTGCGCTAATTAATTAAAGCCATATATGCTTAAAGTTTAATAAATTAAACAATGCACATGTTATTCAATCGCAACAAAATGTATTTGTATAGCTCAATCATAATGTGTATGTCGTTCAACCAATATTTTTATACAAAGTTCAACTGCACTGTTTTTATGACATATTTATTAAATTAAACACTAAAAATTCTGTTTATGTATTATTTGCCTGTATATATCGCTCTACAGTTCATTGATACGAATATGAGGTCCACGTTAGAATAAAATTCGAGTTATAGATAAATTTGTTAGTTCCGTTTACTTATTACGAAACACGCCTAGAAATACCACTGTAATATTGCCATTTAAAGTGCATTAGGTTTTCCATTTGAACCTTATTAAATTTATGGAAACATTTCAAAAGCTTCAATCCATTGACTTGTGTCGGTTATGGTTCAATTCAATCTTTCGTTACAGACTGTAAGATATAGATTACATAAGAATATCATGATATCGTAAAAGATATGTGTTAACCTATTTTTATATTATGTCAAATTTAAGTCGTTTGGGCAAAACTCAGGCTCATAATTGTACTACGTGTTTGATAAACTACGATTGTCTGTACAGTTCAAGTGCGTTCTGTTCTAGAGTCGCCTCATAAACTGAACTGTCAATAATGACTGTGTCACTTTTGGCACGACCCGACTATTGATCGACCTGAATAGCTTATTTTAGTGTCAGACCATGTGCTCTATGCTGTTAAATGGCTGGACGAAAGCTATATTAAGAATATGGTTGAGAAAAAAACACTACGCAGCTCTTAGATAGAGTAATTGCTTGCAACGCTATAAACAGGATTTCTTATTCCTATTGACTGCGTATCATTCAACTAATCAACCAACTGCCTAGTTGTTTTAGATCTTAATCGCACGATATTCGTCTGAAAAATAATGATTATTAATGCAATATACAACATTAACAAATGATTGTTTCACTTTGAAAACCATCTAGCGAGATCACTTGACCCAAGGCGGATATTTGGCGAACTTCCCTTTGTTGTGACATATTTTTTGTTCAAACCTGTACTCGATAAATCTACTGAGGGTCCTCAAAGTCAACATCAATACACACAATCAATTTGGTTTTTAAACACAAACGTTCACTTAATACTACTCTTTAAACCAGTTTTAAAAGTATGTACAATACATGACCTAAATGACCGAATTGTATCGCTTATTTAGATAATGTGTCCTCATTTATAAAAATGTTATGTGCATCAACTTTATTTTAAGTTTATGGTAGTATGGTCTGAGAGCAAATTTGACATTTTGTTCTAGAATGAAGGTGATAAACTTATCATTTGTTCTCATAATAACGCCAAATTCAGCTTGGTTTTCTTAAACACTTAACAATTGTTTATGGAAGTTACGGACATGTCGAAATTAGGTCAGTGAAAAGTAAGATTTATTGTAGTAATTCCGTACGACAAGCATCAATGTGTATTGTAGGGAATCCAGCAGATGACTTGAATATTTGAATTTGTTTATAATAAATTTAATAACGTTGCAAATTAAATATACTTTTCAAATCAAATACGTGCTACCATACATAAAAATATACCTAATATTATCTTACTCTAACTACATTTAAATTAAAATCGCACATGATGTTATGTCAGTTATGGAACCTTTATGTGTATGCCCATCAGCCATTGGTATCATCGCTTCAAAAGTTACTGGAATCCGCTTGCTGTTTGTTTGACATAAAGAAATTTAGATAGAAGTGCATCAAGCTTCTGATTTAAGTCGGTTGTTTTGTGAACGAAAATTTTCGGCTCATAAACAGGAACAACTCTGGCAAACAGGCCATTTATTTTGTTCCGGCGTCGTTAATGATGTGTGCTGCCTGCCATAGTATGATTGTGTTAATCTTGATAAATATTTACACAAAGGTTGTTTAAGAAAGTCCTCTAGCACATCTTTGTCGTTACGCCGTTTTCTTCGAAACGTGGATATATTTTGAATACTTCCACGCTAACATGTGTTTGGCATTAATCGTATCGTATAATCAAACATATTCCAATGGTTCCAGTCCACTGCAAAAAATGGTAATTGAGCTACAAATAGAATCTGCGTTTAAGTTTTGTATTCCTGTCACGTGTTCAAAAAATCTTGATAAATCTGAATGAAACTTATCACACATTGTCTTGGATTAGGCTACTTAGGCTGTGAAAACGGTTCCCTAATTGCACACGATGGTCACAAGAGATAAAATACAACTATTTCTAAATGTTATTTCCTCGTCAAATTTTCAGGATTTTCGAATGCTTTCAACGTCAAAAATGCACCTATTTACATATTGTCATCGCATAAAGTATTTATTAAACAATTTAATAAATACGGAATATAACGCTAGTCAATTGTTCCAAGAGTTTGTATCATCGAGTGGCTTGTGGGGTGACGTATCACACGAGAGGCGGAGCCTCGAGTGTGATACGAAAAAGCACAAGCCACGAGACTGACAATCACTTGGAACAATTAACTAGCGTAATATTCCTTTTATTATAAACAATAACTAACGAAAACAGTTATCAATTGTATTTTTTTGCTTTAACAAAACTGACAAAACAATGACTAAAATGTGACGTCATTAAATGTGACGTGATTGAAATGTGACGTCATTAAATGGGTCGAAGAAAGTAGTCCGGCTAGTATGGTAATACGGAATCGGAAAACAGCGAGTAGCATCATATGGATTTATTTCTACGATTGATAGAACCTGTATTTTGTTAAAAGCATTAAACAGGTATATAATTAATACGGAATATTACGCTAGTCAATTGTTTCATGTGTTTGTATCAGTCAAATGGCTTGTGTGATAACGTATCTCGCGAGAGGCAGAGCCTCGAGTGTGATACGAAATAGCGCAAGCCACGAGACTGATACAAACACTTGTAACAATTGACTTGCGTAGTATGCCTTTTGTTATATACAACTTAGAATCATTAAGTTCAAAAACATGAGTTTAAGCGTTCATAATCAACCAAGAATGCTCGAATAATTTTCTGCAGTCAAAGTAACGTCATTAACAGTAGTCCGGCTAGTATGGTAATACGGAATTGGAAAACTAGCGAGTAGCATAACACGGGAATTATTTATGTGCAGTTGTATTTTACCGATTAATACAACTTATTTTTTTTGGGAACATAAAGCAGGTATATAATAAACGCTCTTATCAGGTGGACATCAAATGTAATATACAGTAGCATCATCGATGAACGCCATACGTATGCCACTTTGTAAAACTGCAAAAGTTTCAAACTGATCTTATACAAATCACACGGCAAATTATGGAAGAAACATTTCATCGGTGAAACTATTTCATTAAAGNTAGAAGTAGTAGTAGTAGTAGTAGTAGTAGTAGTAGTAGTAGTAGTAGTAGTAGTAGTAGTAGTAGGCGTTAGGGGTAATTTATGTGTTGTTGGTCAAATGTATCGGCATGTTGCCAACGCGAACGTTCACTGATGTCGTTCATTTTTGTGTTGATTTGCAATCATATATGAGAACAGGACAACCGATCATTACTCGTCGGTAAATAACTATATAACCTTAATGTAACCAATATCTGAGTTTGGAATATCAATTATAGAAGATGTTTTATGCCATACAGAAATTCGTTTTATTTAATAGTCAGTTGTGTATTTAATATTAATAACAATTGTATATGGTTGTCGTTCGATAATATCACCGATATTTTCTATCATTTTACACTTTATTCTACTCAAAAAGACCTCTTTTTGAATTGTCAAAAATTATTACGTTGGTGATTGAATAGTTTTATTGTTTTTCTCTGTAAGCTAAAACGTAGTGTGAATAGATTTGAATGCTGATGTTTACGGCTGTTTGACGAGCTGTTCGTTGTTGATTAATATATATTATATATATATATTAATATGATTTTTCGGTTTTTGATAAGTGTATTGTCCAACAATGTGGGGTATCAGTGTCTGTGGCTTATCTAGTTCTGTATGATTAAGACTGAAATCAAAACATAAAAAAAGATTATTGTAGAATTTGACTGGATTATTTATCTTAATTTATTGGGTGTTTTCTTTATTTTATTTATTTTATTTTCCAACATTTGTTTTCGAATTTTTGCCTAGGAATTTTGGAAATTTAGTTTTGCAGACTTCAGTCTGATGAACATTATTTCTTTTACATGGAACATTAAAGCTAGAAATATTTTAATCTATACAAACTGGACATTTTGTTTTGATCTCTTTAAGAAGCCTATTTTAAAAATTTAACCTTCAGACTAGAGGAGGATATTTTGTAGATATTGTGGTTAAGTGGTTCAATACAGTAGATTGTTTGCGAACTCGAGTCACCAGTCAATTACTAGGAGTTTTCTCCTTAACAAGGAGGATTTTTGTCTGGCAAGTCTTTTCATTATGAGAAATGTTTATCCGACATTAAGTGATTTCTGAATGACACACTCTAATTAACAGTACCATTATTGTGACTATGTACTTAAAGAAGGATTTTTGTATGAAATCCCATCACTGGTTTAATAGTTTTCTAGAAGAAGAATGTGTACACTTATTCAACAATTTAAATCAATCCCCACAATTTCTAGGCAAAGTACAGTCGATTGGTGTATAACGGATAGCTAAGGACTTCGAGTCTCGTTTCAACGTTTACATCATGCATTCAGTAATTCAATCATTAAACCTCGAAAGACAAATGTCTTTGCTATTGAAACCTGCCGGCGGTTTTAAATTTCCGACAAATATTATTTGTTTTCAGCGCGATTTTCATGGTACACTGATTCAGCCATTACCGGATCGCTTAGGTCTTTATCGGATTACATGTGTATCGTGTTATTTCTTGACATTTGACCAAGCATTTGTAAATAATATTGCAATATATGTACATTTCCAGAAAGGCAATTCATTTCTGCGTTCAATAAGACCAAATTCATGAAAATCACTACACAATTGATGAAGCAATGGCTGTTCAAAGCAATGCACCCTATATTCGGGTCATTTTGAGTTGAATACCTTGTTATATATATAGATTTGATAGTGAAAAATATGTTTTCAGAGAAATCGATTTTTCGTTATAATTTGATTATTTTTAATTAAAAATGATGTTTTTACTAATTAATATCATAGCCACACGCTAACCACATGTTTATTAGACAACTTCAATTGAGTTTATATTTATTTTGAGACAATCCCCACATTCCTGAATATGGGTCACCACATGTCCGTTATTCACTAAATCACGAGTTGCAGCTTTCATGCTTATTTTATATGGTACGCATCAATTTGGTTTTTGAGCATTCTTACTTTTGTAAAGGACATATAATATTCAAATATTACATCAATGAACATTATGTTTACCAAACAAAATCTGCAAAATTCAAGAAACCATACGTCTGCACTTTTCCTGTTGTCACAAAAACGGTGCGTACATAACGTGACCTTGTTTTGCTTTCGAAAAAGAGACAGTTGTAAACATTGACACACGTCAACAAAAACATGAATCGACATAACAATGATAGGCTTTTTGTATTCAATTCATAGAAAACTATAAATCTTAACATAAATAAAAGTATTTTGCAAAAAACGTTTAACCTATCCGTTACTCACTAAAATCCGCTATACACCAATCGACTGTA
>VMBQ01004673.1:49652-62261 GCA_007657795.1 Dreissena rostriformis
AATAAAAAAAAAAAAAAAAAAAAAAAAAAAAAAAAAAAAAAAAAAAAAAAAAAAAAAAAAAAAAAAAAAAAAAAACGGCTTATTGACGCTGATGCAATAAATGAAAAAGGGGTTAAGAATGACTAGAAATCGGTTTAAGCATGATTAATTTGACATACAGGAACGATTTCGTCCAATTTATTTATGGTCTTGATATTTTTAGGGCAATATCTTATTAAGACGTCTGGTTTCTTTATAACATAAATCAGGAGTTCAATCAAATTATCCGTTGGCGGTTATTGATTTATGGCGAATTACAATGTATCCAAACGGTAAGACACATGACACAAACTCTGATCCGAAGAAACATACTTTAATTAAACTAGAATCACAACCATAGAACGGTCTATGCACAGTATATAATGGGATGTTGAACCAGTATTAAACACCTTCAAAGCATAATAATCATTATTTACCAACACGATTATGTATTTTTGAATAACAACCATTCGCAAATAAACAATGGCCCCATACAAGAAAGGCACACAAACTAACAACAAAACAACTTCAAAGTGTTAATGTCATGAAACGCCCGATGCAAAGCATTGAAATGTGCTGTGTGGATGTTGAAGAACGTATCACTGTACATATATTTAATGCTGTCATATGTCAGTCTAAAGAGGCTGTTAGTTGTAGAGAAAGTTTTTGTTTTGTGGGAGAACATCTTTCTTACACCTAGTAAGTTTGAAATGTTCGTAGATACATCGTTTACTCGAATTTAAATAATATGATAGATGGGCATAATGTGTTTATACTAATAGATTTATAACCTATTCCCGGATCGTTTAATAGATTTTCTATACTCAGGACACTAGTACACTAAACCATAATTATACGTTTGCGAATAAACATTTCTTCAATCACGGCCATTTTAACAAAACTTCTCAAAACATATACAGAGTCCGGCTTGACATTGATGTAAATTGTTTGTCGACATTTCAATCTCTGTCAGAATCGATTTTAAAAATGAATTATGGTCCGCCGTTCTTCTATTCAAACTTGGAGAACCGCATTCTATGTTGATAGGTTCGTGTAGAAGAAATCTGCAAATGTTGTCTCGGTAGCAGTGATTTTATTTATTGCATGTATAAATCGTCCATCGAAACACGTTTTGTTTTCGCTTTTTGTATGGTCGGAGTCACGGGCGTATTATCCATGGTTACCATGCACACGACTTCCTCAAACAACACTTTCAATAAAAAAAATGTGTATTATTTGCAATATTATACAATACAGAAAGTTTGTGTTGACATGTTTTTTTGTTGTTTTTTTTTGTTCTCCGATACAAAGCCGAGAATTATTCTGGCGAGTGTTTAACACTATTTGCAAATGTAATTCCAATTTTGCAAATACCGTAAATACATGCAATCCAGACTGTAACAATGCAATGCCCAATTAATAAACTTGAATGATTTAGTTATACATTACTGTTTAAATACAACTATTCGAGTGGTTACATTTGTGTAAGCACGATTATATTTCTTTTACGAACTTGTACACACATTTTCTTATTTAACAAATAAATAAAATTTAATTCTATTTTTACAAACCCTACTAACCTGATTGGAATAGAAAACATAATTTTAATAGACAAAAACAAATGTTGTAATAAAAAGTTGGATTCTGTTGGTTCTCGATCCCGGGATATCTAGGAACAAAACCTTACTCGCTAACACTTGGAAACGCAGTTTTTAATATTTACAGCGTTTTTCAAACGGAATGTTCACCAAACACTTTTTTTTCTTCAAAATAATGTACGAAAAGCGATACAAATATATTATAAACCGAAATCGACTCATTATTATTGATAAAACACGGATTCTGTTTAATTGTTTTTCTTTGGCGCTTCAGTTTGAATATGATGCATATCTTATTTGTTTGAATCTATAACTAAGATTTGTATACATTGACATTGTATCAAAACTGTGAACAAGACTCTTTAAAAATCCCTATTGATTCTGATATACATAAAAAAGTCAAGTTAAACACGCTCTAAGTCGCTTGCACGGGTAGCGAAATCACCCATGCTACTATGTAGAATAGTGCTTTTATAATTAATAACATGCTACTGATATTAACATATGATATTTACGAAATATGAACAAAACATCTATCTTACACAAAATCGCGTTAAATAACTTGCGTGTCGGTAAGTTAAACACTCTTTCCGACGCCGAGCGGGAAACGAAATGTTATTACATTTAAATATGATATTATTAATACTAATACTTGTTAATATAACATACATCATCAATCCATATAATTACACGTGCACGACAAGCAATCACTTTGGTAATGTTCTTATATAACATAACGTTCTATAACGGGGATTCTTGTCAGGCTACATAATGATGTCTCAAATAGCATACGCTCGCGCGGGAACCGACAAGTCAGCACGTGCACCGGTGGTATCTGTAATAAATAACTCTTCAACGATGGCATTTATGGATATTGAAATGTTAACATTACATTGCTTTCAGCTGTTTCTGGCGCAAAAAGAGATTTATGACGGTGATTTTGGTAAGTTACGCAGAGCGGCTACCGATAGCCCACAAGTTTGTTTACATATTAACGTGGTATAAATCATAATTATCGAACCTTATATGATATTTATCAATCTTTATAATGGAAGATGCTACACAAATAATAACTTGAGTCATGTTCTGAAATAAATAAAGTTTTTTTTAAGGTATTTTGGTAATTCTACACATTTAAACTGCTACTGTCACTTGTCAAGATCTCGTTTCGGTTTTGAAAATGGTATAAATTTAACGTCTTTACGTTGTTTCGAAAGCGTAAGCACGCATGATAGTTTGTCTGTATGTGAGTCGGCATTACATTAAATGTATGTCGGTTAAACATAACATTATAAAAATACTATGGTCGAATGGTAAGTAATTGGGCCACCTTTTACCACCGGTTAAGGGACTTACAACCTGGTATTTTATCTGAAAAGAGCTTCTGAATATCAATGGGGTCGTTACCTCGTTAAAGCTGTTCTGGAACTGTCGTATAACCGGCGAGCACGCATTAGAGCCGCAGGTACAATCAACTGCCCACAAGAGAATCGTCCAGTCCGGTTCCCGTCGCAAACTGCCTGGTTCCCGTTGCCAAAGTAGCGAATGCTACATTTCCCCCGACTTTCTCTTGTAAGGCGGAAACACATTTTCAAACAATTAAACAAACATAGATACAAAGTCCGATGGACCTCCTCCGGGGTAATCTCATCAACATGAAGTACATGCCATCCATCCTTACATGTAATTAACCGGCACCCAATATCACGAAATACGTGCGAGCGGTGTCATGTTCACCATTTCAACGCCTCCTCAATCTATACATGAAATACATGTGATACCTCCGTCAACCTCCTCATCTCGTATAATGTTCCATCCTCCTCCTCCTCCTCCTCTACCATTGGCTGTTCCTCCTCCTCATCAACATCCTTCGTCTCTGCCATTTCAGGAGAATCTCCAGATTACGTTCTTTGTCTTGAGCTACCAACAGATCTTCAATTGAGAAACCCCAACTACTTGGTCCACCGGTATCATACGCATCAACACCGAAGATCTCGAACTCCTCCCCTGCCATTACTAGTTCAATGTGTGCTTCAATTGCCTCCTCATCCTCCAACAGTACATCTTTAGCCACCTCATGCAATTCTGGATCGCCTGATGGATTTATTTTGCAAATTTTGTACCACCAGTAGTCACGCGCAGCGACTCCAATCTTTGAAATTGTGGGTCCATATTCTCCAGACCCTGAAATACAACCAACATCAGATATCTGCATTGGTGAATCTCTTATCAAGTTTTTGGGCCCTTCTTGATCAGAAGATGAACTCACATTGGATGTCTCCGACCCACACTTGGATCCTTCCGGAACACCCTTTAAGACCACCCGGGATACGTCCTCAGACGAACATTTATTTATATCCACCTTGGTGTTATCCTCCTTATCCCAATTAATTTTGGTGCTACCACCTCCTCCCGCGATCCTCAACATTTGCATACCAACTCCCAACGGTACTGCTTCATCCACCTCCTCCGTAAATCTTGCCAAGGTTTTGTTGGCCTTCTTGCAATAATGTCAATTTGCTTTGAAGCTTGGCAAATCTTCAAGTTTTGCTCCCAACACGTAATGGCTGCATACCCTATCGGCGTCTGTGTCCACCACGGCCTCCACTGGTTTACCATTTAATTTAATTGGTAGTTTGTACTAATGACAATTGATAAACTTCAATCATTTCCTCTCCCAACTCAGCATCCGTTTGGATTAAGACTTGTTTTTTAACAATATTTGATTTTTCTGGGGCAACTTGGGGCATAACAATCCCACTTTCCTTACGCCCGCTTTCTGATGAACCGTGATCTGTTTGTGTTTCCGCATTAACGAAACGCGGGTCTCTTCTTCTTGATCTTACTGGCTCAACCGATCTATTTCTACAAGATCTTGGTCCTGTTTCTCCTACAGATACATTACGCGCTCTACCTCTATCCACAGGTTTTAAAGACAAAGTAGGTCCCTCTGTTCCATAACTATTGACATTTTCCTCATAACCTATCTTTGAATCCTCCCGCCCGGAGGAAGAAATACTTCCCCCCTCTTTTCTGATAGTTTGTGGGCCAGAATTTACGAGTCGGGGGTGGCGCCCTTGCCCGACCCTCACTCGTCTAAATATTTTTGTCCACGCCCTAACGGTTGTCGATTAGGACATTCAGGTCTGCGATGCCCCATTTCATGGCATAGGTAACATTGTTGTGTGGTTTTCCACTTCTCGCAATCTGCTCTCATATGGCCAGTCTCTCCACAAAAGAAACAATCAGTGATGCCTGGCTCTCTCTCATCAGTGTCTCGTTGGCCTCCCCAACCATTATTTCGTTCACTTCTTCCTGTTGGACGACCTCCAACACCTCGACCTCTATATCCACCCCCTCTATAACCGGCTTGATTTCCACTCCTGTTGAATGCCATTTGTTGTCAAATTGGCTCTGGATCTGATTCAACCTTTCATCAAGCCTGTTTATGCTGGTTTCAAAGACATTTACCGCCTCCTCTGTTTCTCGCTGCGAAGTACGCCTCGAGCTCTTAGGCTTTACATTTGTACTATCGATGTGCAGATAGTAATGTACATAGTCTTTGGCTTCGTCAATTGTCTTGAAACGACGAAGACAAGCGTCCTTTGATGCGTCTCTGTTCTCGAGACCTTAACAGAAAATGTTGACCGCCTGCAAAGCCGCATATTTTTCAGACACCTTCCTGAATGCTCTCAGGGATAACATCTGCACCCGATCCGCCCATACCTCAAGAGATTCGTTTGACTCTTGACACGCTTGGTTGAATCTGACTTGAGCGGTCTCCTCCAACTCATTTCCTCCAACCCTGGTCTCTAACTTCTTTATGAGCTGCCGGTATGTGAGGGGCCCAGTACCGGAAGATATAACAGTATGATATTTCGCGTCATCTCCTTGAAGGCTCCAACACAAGCAATACTTGCATTCCTCATCGGTCCAACCGAAAGCCTTCGCATAACTCTTGAATTTTAATTTGAAAGAGTCAAAGTCGTCCCCTTTACCATCCTTGTAACCCGCAAACCGCAACTGTTTGTCAAAACCTTTTGGCACCTTGCGCAAAGATACGTCCTCATCCGAAGAGTCTGTTTCAGATGAATCTGTTGTTTCCGCATGCACCGATTTTCTCTTGGGTTTTGTTTTAATTTTACTTTTCGTACTCTCTCTTTCTCTGACTTTCAACGATTTCTTAGTTTTAGACCTGGCCTCTGGTTTACTTGCATTTCATCTTCCGTATCTTCTGGTGTGCCATGATGTTTATGCCTTTTCATGTGTGAAACTCTCTTTGTGCTTCTTTCATCTTCAGCATCTGTTTCTGCATCTTCAGTATCTGTCTCTGTACAAAATACATCTTCCAATTTCTTTGGCTTTAGCTTTGGAGATTCGAGGTCCAGGCTTCTTACAAACAACATATCGTTCACCTCAAAATCCATTTGATTTAGTATGATCGCAGTCATTTTCCCGCAATACTCCTCCTTTAACTTCTTCGGGGTTAAATTTTCTTTGGACAAACGTAACATGTGCATCCGCTTGGAAATTATTTCGCCGACACCAACAATCTGTTTCAGTTGCTGCACCGGAACAAAATTCACTTTCAGTCTGCCGCCATCCATGACGCCACCTGTTGAAGGAGCAGAAATACTGCCACCTTCGCCAGATGTTACATCGCCTGAAGTAGGGGTAGTCATCGCGCCACCTAATGCTCCTTTTGCTGCAGCTGATTTCGGATCAGTCTTTGATCCCCTCATCTTCATCATAAATTGGGCCAGTGGTGTATCACTCATCTTGTTTTATTTCAAAACACTTCACTATACACTTTTCACAATATGAAAATAATATTATCACTTCAATAAAGTGTCACATTATTAAAATATTCAATTTTGCACTTAATAAGTGTCTCTTAATTTAAATCAAATCACACAATTTATGTTTCACTAAAATAATTGTCACTGTTATTCACAAAGCACTTTTTCATTAAAGCATCACTTCAATGCACGATTTCAACATTAAACTTCACTTGCATGAAAAACAACTACAAAATATTTCAAACAATTTACATTCAATGATAATATGTCTTTAAAAAAATTATCTCATGAATCATGAAACAACAACACAAATATTTTTTTTATATATATGCTGATCCGGGACGACACTTTCCGCCTAATATCTTATTTAAAAAAAATAATCTCTAAATGTGATGGAAAATCACTTAAATGCAATGCCTAATTGCTAATACGGGACGACACTTTTCGCCTAATATCTTTCTTAAAACTTAAATGCATTGTCTATGTTTTTACTGCATGCAAAAAATAATTTCTAAATTTAATCCGAAATTATACGCATACAGAAATATGTAACTTTATTTCTGATAATTTACCTATCTGTGTATAATACAGAGAAATTATCACTGTATTGTTCTAATAATTTCCAGTAATCAATAATTATTTCAGCTTTCTATGTATTTTGCAGGCTTAATTCCAAGAAACACGTGGATTTTTCAGAAAAAGATCATCTGTTGTTGTTGTTTTTCCACCACTGTTGATGTTGCTGCTATTACTGCAGCTGTTGCGTCTATCACTGCTGCTGTTATTACTGATGCTGCTGCTGTTATTACTGATGCTGCTGCTGTTGTTACTGTTGCTGCTGCTGTAACTGCTGCTGTTAGTACTGCTGCTGTTGTTACTTCCGCTGCTGCTGCTGTTACTTCCGCTGCTGTTGCTGTAACTGTAATTGATGCTGTTACTGCTGCTGCTGTTACTGCTGCTGTTACTGCTAATGATGCTGCTGTTACTTCTGCTGTTTTCGTTTTTAATAATATCTTGAAAAATTCTTCAAAGTTTTCCAATCACAAATTTACTCCACCCTGGCTCTAAACAGTCTTGGTGAAATACACCAGACGTAAACCATTACACCAACAGTCGCCCTGACTGATGAAATACACCAGACTTAAACCATTATACCAACCACCCTCCGCTCAGGTTCGAACCACCTTTCTTCTTTGCTACAAATTTCCACTCAAATCCACCGGGGCAACATCCCCAAGTTTTCCACCGTGAAATCTGCAGCAATTAAAAAGAAAGTGCTCGCAGCGCCATTATGGTCGAATGGTAAGTAATTAGGCCACCTTTTACCACCGGTTAAGGGACTTACAACCTGGTATTTTATCTGAAAAGAGCTTTTGAATATCAATGGCGTCGTTACCTCGTTAAAGCTGTTCTGTAACTGTCGTATATCCGGCGAGCACGCATTAGAGCCGCAGGTACAATCAACTGCCCACAAGAGAATCGTCCAGTCCGGTTCCCGTCGCAAACTGCCTGGTTCCCGCTGCCAAAGTAGCGAATGCTACAATACGACCCCCTATAATCCGTTAGCGGAGAAGTGGACTTCTGCAAATTAAGAGCCTTATCGAATACCGACTGCTTTATGTATTTATTGCTAAAAAAAGGCGTCGTAATAGGGTCTTGCGCGGAATCCCTGCCAGGTCAAGCATTTAATTATCAAATATAAATTTTTATTATTTTTTTTATTTTTTTTTATTCTAAATTGAGTTTTCTCCAAAATAAGACCGCGCGAAAATGACGGCAATTGAATTTGCATCAAGCGAATTCAAGTGCATTCACATTATAAAGGTCATATTTACTAAAAACTCATCCGACTCATGGGTATCCAAGTTCCATTCAGATTGGTGTTGTTCATTATATATGTTAACTCTAATTTAGTAAGCCTCGATCAATTTTCTTTGACAATCATACACACAAATCATAATGTCCATCCATTTTGAAAAAGTGGTTATGTTGCGATCGTAAAATATATTGTTTATTGAAAACAAAGACCTGGAAACATTTCTAAATATACATGATGAAGTTACTGCAAGTGTTAAATGTCTTACTACAAAAACTCGTTTTTGGTTTTATATTTCGTTGAACACTTTATGAACTTAACAATATGATGCGTCGATAGGCACTTTCAGTTTGCACATCACCAGCGTCGTTGTCGATACGTTTTATGCACAAATGAAGCAACCCCATACAAGTGAAAAGGGTCTATTACTGTAAGTTGTTTATAAAAAACAAAAATCGAACTTTATCGTCCTAGTTAATTTGTCATTTTTAATATTCAAAACAATAATATTTGTTTGACCCTTTCAATGTCAATAAATTACAAGAAAGTTACTAACACTAACCTATTCATCAATAAAGACTCAACATAAAATTCCGAATAAATATTGTTGATCCCATGTTGTAATGCGATTTGTAGTTTAACAAAAATATTTGTAAATAATAAAAAGCGAAACGCACAGATGCATTATTCTGTTGTTTTTTTTTTGTATCAATATAGTGTATACGTCTTACTCAAGTAATTCTTTATAAATATCTGAAAGAACTTCCAATAAAGTTTCAAATACAATCACGATGTCAGTCCGTATTTAGGTAGGCCGAATGCCGAAATAATTGTATTACGTTTCCTTGAAAGGGTAAACTTACAACTACAATTTCGAACACCTGTGACTGAAGTTAAACAATGACGGTCTCAATGCCTATATGATTAAACAAAAATATACTGTATTTACAATACAATTACATTAAATACAATTATATTTCTGACGGATTTTATTCGTGCACGTTTGAATTCAAATATGGACACATAGTTTTGCAGAAATTTCTAAATCGGTGCACGCACACTTCACATAATTAATTAATTAAGTCCGTTAACGCATTGTCCTCGTAAATTCAAGAAAATAGGAAATGCAATTGTTAAATTCAGACCAATAAATTAACCGTGGCAAGAATGTAGTTCCGTCGTTAGAGTAATGCATAATAGTTTTATTTCCGGTTTTTGTATAACATAACGTAGATTAGCAGGTACAACGCACGTAAGCAATCACTATGAAATATTGCAAACAATCTGTTTGCAAAAAGCGATAAGATGTGTACGTGTGCTACTTTTCTACTGCTACTACATTTTTAGTAGTGACTACAAAACATGTCTGCTTTCGTACAGGCACAACGCCAACTTCGTTAATAAAGTTTTAAAAAATACATACACACTACGGCTTATATAGGCTCATGCAATCACTACTATAGGGGTTAAGGATGACTAGATTTCGTCCAAGTTACAGCTCGTTATGGTCTTGATTTATGGTGAATTGCAATGTATCGAAACAGTCAGACACATGACGAAAACTCTGATCCGAAGAAACACACTGTAATTAAACTAGGATCACCTCCATAGAAACGGTCTATGCGGTCTATCATTGGAAGTTGAACCAGTATTTAATACCTACAAAGAACAATAATAATTATTTGCCAACACGATGATGTAACGACACATGAAACTGCAGATACGTTATAAGCAGAAACAGAACTGTTACCATTCGTAAATGAACAATTGCCCCATACAAGAGAGGCAAACAAACTAACAACACAACCCTGAACTTTAAAATGTAATAAAAACAGGTATCACCGTCTTGAAACGCTTGATGCAAAGCATTGCTTTGTGCTGTGTGGATGTTGTAGAACGTATACCCGTACATATCTTCAATGCTGTCATATGTCAGTCTATAGAGGCTGTTAGCGGTAGAGATAGTTCTTGTTGTGCGAGAGAACATATGCACGATCTTTCTTACACCTAGTTAGTTTGAAATGTTCGTAGATACATCGTTTACTCGAATGTTAATATCTTTGATAGATGGGTATAATGTCTGCATAATAATAGATTTATAACCTATCCCGGATCGGTTTAATAGATTTCCTTTACTCAGGACACAATTTCACTAAACGTACACGTGTAGTATTTGATTCAGTAACGTGTTGGCAGTTCATGTTTTCATGTTTTGTCTTCACAGGTACATTAAGTTGACATAGTTTCTGGACTTTAATTGTTTGCTAGATTGAACCGGTTTAAAGCAGCCTGAACAAAAGTGTTTCAACATTTATAAGGAATGCATTAGAGCTCTAAATAGGTAAGTAGTTATGGTATACTAACTTTTGAATATTTTAGACTAATGTGTGAAACATCAAAACGCAACAAAAGAGTTATATTTAAGTATAACATAACACTATTATTCATTTGCAAACATAAATACAGATATACGAGTGCATTTAATTATAAATTTCGTACAATATAGATTGATTACCGTATTTTCCGAAAAACGAAAACGTGTACGTATATTTAAGGACTTTGTCATTTTAAATCAATTAAGATAGAAGTTAAGGTGTTTGTCATAAATAAACTGAATTTGTTTTTTTTTTAAACTTACCATACAAACTAATAATAATAATAATTGCGTAGTGTAATGTTCTGTAATAAGTTGTAATGTTGTAGTTAATATATTCACAATAAAGCTACTTTATAACAATCATGGACTTAATATTTTAGTATAATTTTGTACATGCTTTAATTGTCTTTGTAGACTGTGATGGAAATAATTATGGTTTAATCTAAATTTGATGTACCGACAATATGTACGAACTCGACCAATGCCTTACCGGGGTTGGAACGTCCAAATGTCTTATATTGATGCATTTGTTTATTGTTTTACAATGTGTCAACTCATTTTAGTTTATTATTGAACTGATAACCTTAATATCAAACGAAATAACGGGTGTGGCAATGTTCATTAAGGTAGCATTGTCATATGTAAAGCTAAATTATCTGTATCCAACATATTTTTCAACTTTTCCATGTGTTACAGTTGTGGTATTCAGATCATACGTTCATCAATTTAGACAAAACGCAGCATTAATACTTAATGTATGATAAACAGTGTGTAGAAATACACACTACTCTCGTAACGCTTAAACATTGTGTAGAAACAAACACTACCCTCGTAACGCTTACACATTGTGTAGGAACACACACTACCCTTGTAACGCTTACACATTGTGTAGAAACACACACTACCCTCGTAACGCTTAAACAGTGGGTAGAAATACACCCCACCCTCGTAACTTTTAAACATTGTGTAGAAACACACACTACCCTTGTTACGCTTAAACATTGTGTAGAAACACACACTTACCTCGTAACGCTTAAACAGTGTGTAGAAACACACACTACCCTCGTAACGCTTACACATTGTGTAGAAACACACACTACCCTCGGAGCGCTTAAACATTGTGTAGGAACACACACTACTCTCGTAACGCTTAAATATTGTGTAGGAACACACACTACCCTCGTAACGCTTAAACATTGTATAGAAACACACACTACCCTCGTAGCGCTTACACAATACTGCTGCAGCTTCTGAAGTTTCACTTCTTTATTTAGAATAACAACGCATTCATCAGATAGACGACCGCTTGATGAATTCTCAAAGGAATGCGCTGTTTGAGGTTCGCTTTTATTTGATGACAAATAATACGATTTTATTGCAGGGGAAATCAAGGTCTGAGAGAACCTTTGTAATACATTTCTCTCTTATGCAACTCGTAACCTTGTCAACTGATTTAAAGAGAATTAACGTAAAAGTGTTATATATAACAAAAGTCATTCCGCTCTTGGTAAACAATGTAGGCGTATACGCTCAAAATAAATTACTAGACACGCATTTAAATGTGAATACATGTAGTACACATCATACAAACGGTTGGCCATAAAATTGGCGATGTAACTAGGCGTCTATCCTGTAAATGCTTTATCTCCATTATAAGTAAAACCTGAAAACAGTTGATGTTTTGTTGACATGTTCACATCTAACTACTGATTCAAATGGGATAAAGATGAACATTAAAATAAAGTTATTTTCAAAAAATGTTCAAAACCATAACTATATGTTTGCGAATAAACACTTCTTTAATCACGGTCATTATTGCAAGTGCTTGAATTCTTACTTTGTGAACCGCATTCTAATTTGAGATGTTCGCATACAAACGATATATGTAAGTTGTCTCTGAGGCAGTTATTGTATTTATGACATCTATAAAACATATATTGAAACACTTTTTGTGTTCGCTTTACGTATTGTCAAACTAACCGGCGTATTATACATGGTTAA
>VMBQ01004674.1:0-18410 GCA_007657795.1 Dreissena rostriformis
CTTTAAAATTCGGTTCCAGCGCTTAAAGGGTTAAGTGTCTATATAAGCCAAAAGCATCAATGCAAGGAAGCTAATATAAATGAGCCTCGCTTTGGAAAAAATGGGTTTTATTGCTTGTGCGTAAAGTGTTGTCCCAGATAAGCATGTGCAGTCTGCACAGGCTAATCAGGGACAGCAATTTCCACTTTTATTGTATTCTTTGTTTAAATAAAGTCTCTTCTGAGCACAAATACAGTCTAAGCAGAAAGTGTCGTCCCTGATTAGCCTTTGCATACTGCACAGGCTAATCTGGGATGACACTTTATGCACATGCATTTAACCCAGTTTTCCCAGAGTTATAGTTATATCTTAACTAATTACAGTTATAAATTTGATACAAATTGTTTATCTGATAGGGATCAGCGGTGTTACCAGTTGTTTCGTGGTTCCCATGGCGACCGGTATGAGTCTGATGTTGTGCATGCTGGCGTTCCGTCTGCGCCGCCCGGACGCCCGCTACGTGATCTGGCCGAGGATTGACCAGAAGTCCTGCATTAAGAGCATGATTACTGCAGGTCAGTGTCAAAAGAAGGGGCCCAAAGATAAAAAAGTATTGTTCCAGATAGACATATTATTGGTTGAAAAAATGAATGTTTAAATCAAACCCATTGAAATTAAAAAAAATAAAACCTTTTTTTACCCCCTGCAAACAGGTTAAGGTCAAGGACATCGACTTTGCTGCAAGTTTAGCGGGGGGACCCGGGGGAGGCTCTTACATGTTTTACAAACATTTCTTTAATTTGTATCTTTATCTGCACACTCATGCAGGTCTACAGCCAGTGGTTATAGAGAACACTCTTGAAGGGGATGAGCTGAGAACAGATGTGGCTGCTATGGAAACGAAGATTAAAGAGCTAGGACACGAGAATATCGTCTGCGTGATGACCACCACTAGCTGCTTTGCACCTCGTGTACCGGATAGGTATGCTTCGAAACTGTGTGAATGCAAAATAAATAATTTTAAAATTGAGCCTCGCTCTGGAAAAAAAGGGTCTTATTTTAATGCATGGGCGTAAAGTGTCATGCCAGATTAGCCTGTGGAGTCTGCACAGGCTAATCAGGGACATACCTTTCCGCCTAACCTGGATTTTGGCTAAGCAGAGACTTCCTTTTAATTAAAAATACAATTAAAGTGTTAAGTATCGCCACTGATTTGTCTTCAATGACTGCACAGGCTAATCTGGCACGACACTTTACGCACATGCAGTAAACCCCATTTTTCAGAGCAAAACTCAAATACTTTAAAATTAAGGTCTGATTTTAAAATGGCACTTGTAGCTTTGCACCCCGTGTACCGGATAGGTATGGTTTGAAACTGTATTGAATACAAAATAAATACTTTTACTTAACTTAAATTTCAAGTCCTGCTAAAAATTGCACAAGCAGCTTTGCATCTAGTTTACCCGATCGGTAGGGTTTGAAATTTTGTGAATAATACATACTTTAAATAATACATACTTTAAATAATACATACTTTAAATAATACATACTTTAAATAATATTTACTTTAAGTAATACAGTCTACTCTCGTTATCTCGAAGTCAGCGGGAACAAGAAAAAAAAATCGAGATAACAAGAGTTTGAGATATCCGATTTGGCATTTTCAAAGAAAAAATGAGACGAAAATTTACCTTGTTTTTATCATCTAAATACCTGCTAAGTGGTCTAACTTAAGCCATCACCGTGTGGCATAATACTCACAACGGCGTAATTATTACTGTAAGAGATTCAATGCACGTTTCTTACGATTCTTTGATGTTAAAACAATACTGAACTGTACATGTACATTTTGTAGTTTAAAATGCAAAGCTAATCGATTATTAGTACAGGATAAAATAAAAATGAAAAGCCATTCTGAGTCTTATCTTTATTATCTTTATTAGCATTCCGACCTGACCAATTGTCATGCAATAACAGAGCAGCACAAAGACATGGGCGATCGATTAAATCCAAACTGTTTTAACTTTCACTGCACACAACAACACTAGCCCAACAATTCACTCAACATCCTTACTCAAGTGTTAATGGCTAACGACATTACACATGTGTGGTCATTGATGCAATTAGCGGATCAATTATCTACCGCAAAGTATCGGGAGCAACCAGGCGAAGCGGGACGGTGAAGTATCAAAGATTTGTTTTTCTCACCTTTGCCAACACTGGGACAGTTATTCGCACTTCGAGATAAACCACAGTAAATACATGTAAAATCGGGACTCTGACAAATTTTTATATCGAGATATCGAATTATTCGACATAACAAAACTCGAGATATGCGATGTTTATTAATATAGATAAAGAAGGAAAAAGGTGGGACATCGAGCTTACTTCGACATATCGAGAAAATCGAGATATCCGATGTCGAGATAACGAGAGTAGACTGTACATACTTTAAATAATACATACCTTAAATAGTAAATACTTTAAGTAATACAAATTTTAAATAATACATACTTTAAATAATACATACTTTAAATAATACATACTTTAAATAATATATACTTTAAATAATACATACTTTAGCTGACTTTGTGTCCAAGTACAACATAGGTTCATACCTCAGATATAAGGATGAAGATAAAGCAGCAGTGGAACACGACATTCCAGTGAAAAAGATATATCCCCTGAAGAATAAAATGGGGTTCATTTCAAAGCCTTCCTCATCCAAAGTGACAGATACCACAATATCTCAAAATTGCGTGATGAAGAGCTGTTCTCCCATCCACTACTTATTTTGTACTTGTCCTGGAGATCTGAAGATGAACGTCTCCTCATTAACTCTTATAAGAAAATGTTTGAAGTTTCTAAAGAACTCTATAAAGATTTCTATAGAAGAAAAATCTCATAACACGCATTTTCTCCTTCTGTCGCTATGCTTTTAATGTAAATAATTCATGAAAAATATACTATCTGCATTTTATTGTCTGCTGCCAACCCAATCACAGGTACAAATGAGTTATAAACATAATTAAGAACAACCCTTCACTTACGCCTTTTTAACCAGGTTTTCCGAAGGAAAAAACTGGTTATTAGATTAGCAGATGCGGGCGGGCGGAACAAGCTTGTCCGCTCTCTATTTCAAATATTTGATTGATTGGTTTATTTACCCTCGGACTTCGGTTAAAAACCATTCTCCGNTATTCTGATAGTGGTCTTAGAAAAAAAATCGAATAAATGCTAATTTTAAAAATTCAGCAGACGACGTTTTAGCAGACGACAAATTTCCCAGCATGCAAAGGGCTAAGTAGTTGGGGCAAAGATTAATTGAGCCTCATTCTGGGAAAACTCCAGATGCAGGGATTTCAATAGATTAAAAAAATCAGGAGTCAAATGACCCTGTGATGTAAATGTGCATGGGTCAAATGAAATGTTCACGGGTCAATGATATATTTCGCCTCGATAGGCTCTCTCAAAGTTTGTTTTTATAAAGTGACTACAGTTTCTTCATTGTTTGTTAAGTAACATGAAAAAAATTGTAGTCAATTTATAGAAACAAACTTTGGAAAAGCCTACTAAGGCGAAACATATCAGAAAAGAGTGAGCATTTATGTTTTAATCAAGGCAGTTTACAGTTAAATTGAATCAATACAAGTGTGCAGCTTCGACAGAAGTCAAGCAGCTATGGTTATGTGGCATGCATTGTTATAACCCTATTTAAGGAATGAGTTTACGGTATTTTTTCAAATTCAATGGTTGAAAAACCATATTTCCCAAAAATTATCTGGGGCACTGTCTATCTTATCCACCACTATCTTTGTTGTCTGTATATTGTTGCAGGCTGGTTTTGGTATGGGTTTGGGTGGAGGCATGCCTGGAATGCCAGGGATAGGAGCACTGCTGAACAATCCAGCTATGATGTCCATGGTCAGTATATACAAGTATAAACATCGCTCTGTTTTACTGAATATCCACGGAAAATGCAGATATCTATTATCAAATAAAATTAGAAAAAAAAAGATAAACAGTTCTTGCTTAAGATAAAGCATTGTTGATTGGTTGGTTTGACTGTTTCTGTATGAAATTGCAAATACTGAAATTTTATAGAAACAAAATGAAAATCAATTTCACAAAACACCTTCAGATTTTTCAGGGGAGAAAACTAGTTGTACCAATAATAAAGTAGATTATGTGAAATTCTTGGGGCTTAACAAAGTGATTAAGCAAAGACACTTTTATTATTTTATCGTCAGTTATTACGCTGGCTCATGACAGTACAGAAAACCTTAGACATGATGCCTTCATAAAATAAACCTATAAATTATATGACCATGTCATGCAAAAATGGGTCTTAAGCCATATGCAGCCATATTAGCTCTAGGCAGCCCAGCCTGCACATCTACATCCACTTATGAGACCATGAAACCTTGCATGACTATATAGTGGACAGCATAGCTTCTGACTGGCAGGCTAGTCTTCCATATGAAAGACATAAGACCTATTTTCGCATGAAGCAGCTCATATGTAACACTTTTGATCAATTATACTTAAGGAACGTTTTCTGACAGCTCTTACACGAGTCTGCATTTATTTAAAGTTCACAATCGTTGTATATCATTTAATATTTTGCAAGCACTTTTAATGCTACTTGTTTATTACTTGCTAGTGCACACACACTGAAGGGTTCATTATGCCCTTGGTAGGGTGGCATATAGCAGTTGAACTGTTCGTCAGTCTGTCTGTCCGTCCGTCCGAAAACTTTAACATTGGTCATAACTTTTGCAATATTGAGGATAGCAACTTCATATTTGGCATGCATGTGTATCTGATGGAGCTGCACATTTTGAGTGGTGAAAGGTCAAGGTTGTCTCTTAATGTCAAAGGTCAAAAAACAAAATCCAATGGAAGTAATAAGCTTTATAAGGGAGAACATTTCTAAACCTGCCAAATGATAAATAGAAATTGTATTTATATTGAAGAAAGCATTTCATTTGGAATTTTCTCGGTCAGCTGCTGGAGCGTGCGCGTCGCGACCAGGGCGAGAGTCACCCACAGAAGATTTTCTTGAAGACTTGTCGGATAGGAGAACTTCTGCGGGCGGCTCTGCTAATCCAGCTAATGTCCTTTTAATGACAACCAGGCATGAATTGTCTTCTAATTGTCTACCAGCGCACATTTAGGTCTCATTGGCCATCATGCGCTGGTCTATTTGGATCTAAATTATTTCTTTGGCGAATACCCGGGCAAATTTGACCTAATTTGGCTCAAAATTAAATTTTTCCTCCTGAAAGGTCACAGGGGCAGGATACCATTGAACTTGTGAAGAGGCGGAAACGACCTGTAACTTAACTCTTAATACACACTCATTGGGAATTTCAACTAGGTTAGCAATTCCTTACTGCACTGTGTAGGTTTCATGTCACGCATGAGATGTATGTATGTTTTTATGTCCCCCGTAGGGTTGCATATAGCAGTTGAACTGTCAGTCCGTCTGTCAGTCTGTGATTCTGTCGGAAAACTTTAACATTGGCCATAACTTTGGCAATATTGAAGATAGCAACTTCATATTTGCCATGCATGTGTATGTCATGGAGCTCCACATTTTGAGTGCTGATAGGTCAAGGTCATCCTTCAAGGTCAACGGTCAAAAAACTAAATCCAAGGGAAGTAACAAGCTTTAAAGGGAGATAATTTATATTTATTATTTGGCAGGTACAGATCATTTTCACAAGGGAAGTAATAATTTTTAAAGGAAAAACTTTAACATTGCCCATAACATCTTTTTTAGTAAACCGATTCACTTCATATTTGTACACAACCCCCCCAATGGACAAGACCTTTCTACTGACGTATATATTTTTCGCACTTCTCAAAATCATTTACACAGTTAGGCTTTTATGTAGTGACAAAGTTACATTTGGGAGCATCCGTGTCGTGTGGACACATTTCTTGTATTAAACATATTTTTTAATCAAAATGCATTTATTCTGTAGGCCCAGCAAATGATGACAAACCCGGAAATGCAGAACATGTAAGATTGTATAACATGATTATAATTTAGCCTCGCTCTGTTAAAACAGGGATAAATGCATGTGTGTTAAGTGTTGTTCCAGATTAGCCTGTGCAGTCCATTTAGGCTTATCAGTGACGACACTTGCCACGTTAACTGGATTTTTACTAAGAAGGGACTTTCTTTAAACGAAAAATATCATATAAGCGAAAAGTGTTGTCCCTGATTAGCCTGTGCGGACTGCACAGGCTGATATGGGACAACACTTTACGCACATGCATTAAACCCCTTTTCACAGAGCAAGGCTCGATTTATATTCATCTTCATGACACAGCTTTGAAAATTGGGTAATATGCCCCCTGTTCGAGATTTGGAGGGGGGGGGAGCATATTGACTTGTCCCTCTGATTTTGTGTCAAGCTTAACTTAAAAATCAATACTGGTAAGTGAGATAAACCCGTTTTATGCATATTCAAAAGCATGTAAACTTGTGTGCTTGGGTATTTCTGTGAAGAGTTATCGGAGATCATTCGAGTTACTGCCCTAGTATTAACAAAATTGAAGATTGTCTAGCATTCAACGCATGTAAGTCAAAATGAAGAATTGATAGAGAATTGCAACTTAATAGACATACTTATTTATATTGTTGCATCTCTGTTCTACAGACATGTCTTGTTCTGAATATATTCAAAAGAATACCCATATCTGTGGAAAGATAAATGGTGAAGTAAAGCATCCTATTCTTTCCACGGATCAGTGTAAAAACAACAAATGATGGGCTTTAAAATACCAAAAAAAAGGAAATGAATTTGAACCTTTTATAATCTTTCTGAATAGGCCTAAAAAATTGCCTTATAGATTATAATCACTGACCAAAATGAATTTAATCAGACCGTGATATTTATATTACCAAAGAAAAATAGTATGTTTTTAGTTTAAGCCTTTAACTCTTTCAGTGCTGGAACCGAATTTTGAAGGCCNTTTTAGAAATTTAGCAGACAACATATTAGCAGACGACAAATTTCCCAGCATGCAAAGGGTTAAGTTTGAGCTTGTCTGTGTCATAAGCTGCCTTGTCAAGACATGAGATATTCCAGTATGTCTCTGGGTAGACCAAGTAATTGGTTGCTTTTTTAAAAAATTACCAGATTTTTGGGATTGAACTCTTACCTAACCTCACTTAAAATGTGTATTTTTCAATAGGATGGCCAACATGATGCAGGGCATGAGTCAAGGAGGCCAGGGCGGCGATTTCAACTCCATACTGCAGATGTGAGTTGTACTGATTTGTGTGTTTGCGGATTTATGAAAGCTAGAGTTATTGCCTCTTTGCCCTTTACTACTCAGATACGCATTTTGGCGCATTTGAAGTCCCTTAGAAAACCACATACAATTTAAGACCTTTCTTACTAGATTCAAGTTTTCCAACTTCATTTCCAACCCTAAGATACTGATGAGCAGCAAACAGCATAAAACCTGAACAGACTGCGAGTTACTCGCAGGCTGTTCTGGTTTTATGCTGGTTGCATAGGCCATTTTCACTTTGCTTCTAAGTGCCTCAAATGCGTCTTTTACTGGCACCATTTTGTCAAAAAAACAAAAGTAAGTGTAACAGAAGTATGCAAAGGGATTGATTATTTTGCAACAGGCCAATTATGAGAATGAGCGAAACAGAGGCTCTGGGAACAGAAGCATTACAAGTATTACAAAAATTGTTTATGATCATCACAGGATAGGTTTTCATGGTACCCTTGAATTTGGGGGGGTGAACAAACAGGTGAGCTTTTGGGATAGGTCTTTGTCTGTCGTCCATCCACATTTGGTTTGTAAACACTCTAGAGGCCACATTTCTTGTCCAATCTTCATGAAACTTGGTCAGAAGATTTGTCCCAATGATACTTTGATCGAGTTCCAAACTGGGTCATGCTGGGTCAAAAACTAGGTCACTAGGTCAAAAAAAAGAAAAACCTAGTAAACACTGTAGAAGTCACATTTCATGCCCAATCTTCATGTTACTTTGTCAAAATGTTTGTCTTAATGATATGTTGGTTGAGTTCAAAAGTGGTTCCGGTCCNCCAATTTTCATTAAATTTGGTCAGAACATTTGTTTTCTAGATACGAGAGTTTAGTTCGCAAAATGGTTCCGGTCCGTTGAAAAACATGGCTGCCAGGGGGGGGGGGTGGCGCATTTTTCATATATTTATATGGTAAAAAAAGCTTGTGAATACTCTAGAAGTCACATTTTTTGCCCAATCATCATGAAGCTTGGTGATAACATTGGTTTTATTTATATCTCAGATAAGTTCGAGAATGGGTCTGATCGGTAAAAAAAACATGGCCGCCAGGGGGGTGGGGCAGTTTTCCTTATATGACTATAGAGAAACATAATGAACACTCTAGAAGTCACATTTTTTGCCTAATCATCGTGAAAATTAGTCATGACATTGGTTTTATTGATATCTCGGACAAGTTGGAAAATGGCTCAGTTCGATGAAAAAAATATTTTTTAAAATCACCTGATTGCTCAGTTGAGGTTTAAGGATTGGTCTTTGTCCGTCGTCCGTCCGTCCACATTTGGTTTGTAAACACTCTAGCATTCACATTTCTCAAGCATTCTTCATCAAAGTTGCTGAGAAGCTATATGGCCACAAGATCTCAGCCAAGTTTGATAATGAACAAAATCGCATAATAAATGCCAGAATTATTGCCCTTAGATTGTCAAAATTTTCATTAAATTATACAAAATCCTTGTAAACACTCTAGAGGTCACAATTTTGTTTCAGATTTTATGAATCTTGGTCATAATATTTATTTTGTAATCAAAGTTTGACGTTTGGTCATGAGGGGTCAAAATAAAGGTCACCAGGTCAAATCTTACAAAAACCTCGTAAGCACTCCATACACCAGAGTTTTGGTTCAATAATGATGAAACTTGACCAGGATGTTTGTCTGGACAATATCTAGGCCAAGTTTGACGTTTGGTAATGTGGGGACAAAATCTAGGTCATGGGGTCTAATCTAAAATTTCTTACAAAAACCTTGTAGACACACTAGAGGCCATAGTTTTGGTCCAATAATGATGATACTTTACCAGGATGTTTTTCTTGATGATATCTAGGCAAAGTTTGACATTGGGTCATGTGGGGTCAAAATCTTTGTCACAAGGTCCAAATCTTAAAAAAAATAATTGTAAACACTCAAGTGCCCATAATGTTTGATTCATTAATGATGATACTTTAGGAGGAAGTTTGTTAGGGCAATATTTAGGCAAAGTTTAACATTTCGGTCATGTGGGGTCAAAATCTAGGCCACCTTGAAAAACCTTGTTATTACATGTTCCAAGTCAGGTTCAGGTGAGCAATCTAGGGCCATCATGGCACTCTTGTTTATGATATTCTTATTCTTCGACAATTATTTTTGCCAGAGTTATGGGTCTTTGAAGGTTTAGAAAGTAGCATTTGGTGAAACAAATTTTGTCTGATCTTTTTTTTTGTAGCTGCAATATTTTTGTTTGTAACAGTCCTTTAAACATGTCTTTACAATGAGGATTTAGGCGTTTGCATTCGACTTGTTAGCTCTCCAAGCCATGCTGTTCACAATATTAACCACAGAGCCTTGGGCATTTAGTTTAGAAACCTGTACATTTAACAACCCTTTTGCAGTCCTTTTGAAAGCAGTGCCTATTACTTACAAGTTCCTTTATATTTTCTGTTCTAAAATGTGTTTTTGAATGAAGCCTTTTCCAGGATTTGACCTTAATTGACCTGTGTCAACATCCAATAAAATATTGGACAAGTTTCCCGCCAGTAGACCCAAATGAATAATTCCCAAGATTTCATTCACTTTTTTGAGAAAATTCCTCAAATACTTATCATATCGCTATCGAAATTCATTTCACCTGTGTTATATTTTAAGCTTAACCTTCCAAGATTCTGTATTAATTGAATGAAGTTATTTTCATAAAAGGAAGTTTTTTACTATTTTGCATTCACATCTTAATCAAGGTGAGGCCAGTGTTTGGAAGGCCAATCATTTCATATTCTATGTGGTATGCCTACTTACTCCCATGCCTCTCAGATATATGTAGTGATGTACACATTTAAAAAATAGTGCAGTAGCATAATGCTTCGTGCATCATTTCTCCCACACAGGGGTCAGCAGTTGGCCCAGCAGATGCAGGCACAGAACCCTGAGCTGGTGAACCAGCTACGTGAGCAGATGGGCCGCCCACCCAACCCTCCAGGGGAGGGAGACCAACCACCTGCACCCGGTAGGTAACGGGAAGGTATCTTGCTTCGTTCAGAAGCATTTTTCCCTTTTAATGGTTTTTCATTGGTTGATGATTATCAAACTCTCTTTAAGGGAGTAGGCTTAAATGAAATGTTGATATAACTTAAGGTACTTATGATAACGTAAATGTTTTACCATTACTTTTTCAAAAACACTGGCATTTGATTTCCACCCACTCTTTGAAGGTCATTTTAAAATTATTTACAAAGCATCATATTTGCTACATAAGATAGAACATGGTCAGTTTTGTTTTAATCTTAATTGCTATAGTTTCATGTTCAGTGACTGATTTTCTGACAGATTGGTTTGTTGACTTTATTTTGTCTTTAATTCTATTTTCCCTCCTTCCTTTACTTTCGGTCTTTGTCTGTTTTCCCTTCCTGACTTCAGGTCTATGTCTATTTTCCATTCCTTGTCTTCAGGTCTAATTAAATTTTACACTCCTAGACTTCAGGTCTATGTTCCCTTCTTGACTAAGTCTATGTTCCCTTCCTAACTTTAAGTCAATTTTTGCTCCTAGACATCAGGTTTTAGTCTTATCCTTGACTTCAAGTCTATGTTTATTACTTGAATTCAAGTTTAAGTGTATTTTGCCTTCTTGACTTTATATTTAAGTGTATTTTCCCTTCTTGACTTGATATTGAAGTGTATTTTCCTTCCTTGATTTTATGTCTAAGTGTGTTTTTCCTCCTTGACTTTAGGTCTAAGTGTGTTTTTCCTCCTTGACTGTTTCAGACGGCCAGGCATGATGACCGTCAGAAAACTGAAAACGACTTTTCTTATCGATATGGAGATGGCATTTACTCGGACCAACCATGCTGTTATGTATTCAGTCTTCGTTGTGCTGTTAACTTGTTTCGGGAAGACCTTGCATTGTGCTACGTTGCTAGTTTGCGTACAAATATGTATGGTTTGTGAACAGAGGATATTCTAATAAGATCTATAAAACCTTGTATTTTGAAAACTTTCCAGGTTTTGGCTATTAAATTGCATGCTTGTATGAAACAAATCATGTATTAAATATTAAACTACTGTGTACTACCTAGATGTTGATAATTAAAAGTTTATTAGTTTGCTTGTTCAAATATCACTTTAAACTTAATTATGGATTAAAATATTATTTATTTTGTGTCAGTCCTTTTACACTTCTCTGCAGAGTTGCATATGTAACAAATATAATACAGCCAAATTAATTCTTACGTATTTTTTGGCGCAGAAATTGAATTGCATATAATGAGTATAACATATAACACTACATGTATTAAGAATGTACATAGACTAATTTAGTTACAAAAGTCATGTATTTGTTTTTGTTCATATTGAATTTAGTATTGTGGTCAAGTATGTGATTCGTAGGTGTAGTGTTTCTCACCATTATTCACAACATGTTTAGTCATTTCATTGTTAATGTACATATTTTAGTGAGATATTGTTGTCATTTTTTACACATGGATTCATAATTAACCCACAACACTTCTCAGTGAAAACTAAAATAATTTACTTAAAATAATAAAGTTCTTTTGTCCTGTGAGTGGTTTAAATACATGTGTTTGGTCTTAAATGGATTTTATCATGCAAAGAATCAACCAAGTCTTGAACTTTGATCCTATTTTATACATAAATAAAAAATTCTCAATGAATTTGTGTTTGCTCATTAATATCTCTACTCATACTCGCCTGTGGTTCCGTCTGGGACATAGGCCGCTAACCAGCTTCCTTCAGGCCTCTCAGTTATTGACGAGTCTCTCCAGCTGCCCCCCACGTTTTGCATATCTGCTAAGCATCTGCCTTCAGGTCATGGCGCCAAGTGTTTCTAGGTTAACCCTCTCTTCCTTTTCCTTTAGGGGTTCTAGGTGAGAGATTGTCTTGTCGTATTGGATGAAACTTCATTGACTTTAAGAAAGCTGTCGACCGCGTGTGGCATAATGGCTGGCATGTTCTGAGAGGAGTCAACATTTACGAAGGGCTAGTGAAAGTCATTCAAGAAGTCTACGGAAATGCCAGCAGCGCAGTTCTTCTCAACAGACAGCATGGGGACTTCTTCAGGACATCAGTGGGCGTCCGTCAGGGAAGTCTGCTCTCCCAAGTCCTGTTCAACCTTTTCCTTGAGAAGATAATGTAGGAGACGCTCAATGACCACCACACCTCGATCTCCATCGATGGAAGACCCTTCTCCAACTTGAGATTCGCTGATGACATTGACCTAATGGGTGGCACCAGCAGTGAACTGCAAGATGTCACCAACAGACTTTATGAAAGAGCAGGAGCATACGGGATGGAGGTCAGCACGGAGAAGTCAAAGATCATGGTGAACAGAATGACCAACACCAGTGTAGACATCACCATGAACGGCAAAAAGCTAGAAGAAGTGACCAGCTTCAAGTTCTTGGGCACAACTATTTCGAAGGATGGTACCAGTACAGATGAGGTTCGAATTAGATTTACCATGGCTACCGCAGCGATGGCCAGACTGAGCAGGTTGTTGACAAGCAGTTCCATCAGATTCCCCACCAAGTACAGGCTCTACAAGTCCCTCTTAGTCTCCATCCTACTCTACGGCTGCGAGACATGGACGCTTCACGCGGAAACAGAACGCAGGATACAGGCATTTGAACAAGAATGCAGGATACAGGCATTTGAACATAAATGTCTTCGAAGACTGCTCCGCATCTCCTACACGGAGCACAAGACCAACGAGTACGTCCGGAACATGACTGCAACACTTGGTCCACAAGAGCCCCTACTGGCGACCGTCAAACGACGAAAGTTGGCTTGGTTTGGAAACGTCACTAGGCATGACTCTCTGTGCAAGACTGTTCTCCAGGGTACGCCATGGATGAATTACTCTCACCAGCACACAATAAACTTGACTGAAGAAAGATATCTGTGTTGTCGTCGCTCATTTCCCCTCAACAGCCAAACCGATCAAGGGATTGATGATGATAATGATGATTGGATTCAGGCTTGCAAAGGGTGTTGCCTATCCATCGCCAACGTCTCTGAAGGATGTATTCTTCAACGGGCTGCTGCTTTGTTCTTCTCCATAATTCTTTGTTAAGAGATCTTGTCTGGCAAGCGAATCTTGAGGATTTTCCTGAGGCAGGTTTTTATGAAGATCTGTATTTTGTTTATGGTGATGAAAGGGGTTCCCCATGTCTCTGCTCCATAGAGAAGTATTGGCTTCACGATGGTATTGAGGAGCCTAATCTTGGTGGTGATGCAAATTGAGCTTTATCTCCAGATGTTCTTCAGCTGATGGAAGGCTAATCTTGCTTTACCGATGCGGGTTCTGAAGTATGCATCCGTTTCTCCATGGTTGTCTAGAATGCTGCAAAGATAGGTGAAGCTGTCCACCTCCCCCAGCGCCTCCAATTGGACTGTAATTGATGTGTCGTTGGATGCGTTGGTCTTTGAACACCTTGCTCTTGCCTCTGTTGATGGTGAGGCCCAGTCTAGCTGAGTTGTCCGCTACCATGTTTGTCTTTAAGTTTTGTATGATGTTGGGTGTGGGGATCGTCAGCAAAGTAGAGGTCGTCCAACTGTTTCCAGTGTCCACCGGGCTCATTAATATAGCTCGAGATTTTCTTTGTAAATATGACGTTTTTTGTAAGTGAACAGTTCGAAGCTAGTTACTGTACAACGTGCTCATGGTGAGCTTTTGTGATCGTCTTTTATCTGTCATGCTTTGTGCGTCGTCAATATTTCCATTGTTCGAACTATATAGGCTACATTTATTGCCCAATAGTCATTACACTTGGTAAGAACATTCGTCCCAATGAAATTTTGGGCGAGTTCAAAATTGGGACAAAACTATGTCACTAGGTCTAAATAAAGAAAAAAACTTGGGAACGTTCAAAATGTCACATTTATTTCCAATCTTCATAACATTTGGTCAGTTCTTTTGTCCAAATGATATTTCGGCCGAGTTCTTCAAAGTGTGCCACTAGGGGTAAAAACTATGTCACTAGGTCACATTAAAGAAAAAGCTTGCACACACTAACACAAGATTTATTGTACAATACATGAAAATTGGTAACAACATTTGTCCCAATGATATTTCTGCACAGTTTGAAACAGGGCCACACGGGGTGAGAAACTAGGTCACCAAGTAAAATTAAAGAAATGGCTTGTCAACATTTATTGCCCAATCTTTCAGAAACTTGGTAAGAATATATTTCCCAATCGTAGCTCAGATTCATTCGAAACCGGGTGTTGTGGAATAATTTTCCCAATCGTAGCTCAGATTCATTCAAAACTGGATAGTGTGGCATTAAAAACTAGGTCCCTAGGTCAATTGAAAGAAAAAGCTTGTGCACACTATAAGTCATATGCAACCTTAATAAAACTGTTCTGAACATTGTTGTAATGATATCTCAGACGAGTGAGATAGGCTCTATGGTTCTTGTTCATGGAAAAAACATGACCGCCACGAGGCTTCGCAGATTTACTTAAAGCCCCTATAACGCTCAAAATTTCTTAAAATAAAGTTAACGTATAAACAATCAGTGTTCCATATAGCAATAACCAATTTTTCAACGGTAGATGTGCTCTTGTAGCATAGATTTAACAAGAAACAAAATGCTCTTTTTATTTGTGTGTGGTACAATATATTCAACACGTGGTCCTGTACCAATTAAGTGTTCGTGTGTCGCATGAATTGATATCGTTGCGAGAAATTGAAATGGAATATAGGCTATTGTGTCACAAAAAAATAAAAAGAGCATTTTATATCTTGTTAAATCTATGAAATCAAACCACATCTAACGTTGAAATTTGGGCTAATGCTATAAGGAACACTGATTGTTTTATGTGGTTTCTTTATTTTATGAAATAGTTTACGAAATTTTCGTTGATTTTTTCGCGTTAATGACGCTTTAAAAAAGCATTGTTTACCCACTGTTATTCAGAACATTGAACAATTGTATATGTATGGGTTGGTTTAAAAGCCTGTCTCATATCGCGGTGGTTTTAACATGTTAGCCTTATTGTTAACATTGGTATGGTTTGCACTTATTCTTGTTGGATGGGCATCAACTCATGTGCATATATAGTAACGTTTTATAAAAAGGTTACACACATATTGAAGGCCCAGGAACTTTCCGATTAAAACAACAACAAAAAACACATGCACGATTATTAAGGCTTTTTTAGTTCAATTACGCATGTATAATTTTGTTACATGAAATAAGGTAAACCAATATTTCACAAGAACAATGTTCTGTTGTACATACACGCTATGCTATTTAACAAGTTACTTCAGAAGCTGGTCGAGCACACATGAACTTTGTTGGTAGATGAGCCACACGATTCGCAAACTGGGTGATATAAAACGTCATGCAAACAGAGTGCATGTATATGTGGTCTGTTACCAACGTCGCTGGTAGCGATCTGAAAGTGACATAGTAAATAGCACTATAGTAAGAGATGGAAAAACACGATATAGTTTACTACTGTATAATACCATTAAAATATGTTCATGATTATTGGTATATGATCATATAATGCTCGATTAAAATTAACTACTCTATACTACGAATTATAGGCAGAACACTTATTAACATATGGGTCGCGTTATGGGAAAACTGGGCTTAATGCATATGTGTAAAGCTGTCGTCCCAGATTAGCATGGGCACTCCGTACAGGCTAATATGGTACAGCACTTTCCGCACGCAGTGGATTTTTGTTAAGATGCGACCTTCTTTTAACAATAAATTCCATTAAAGCGAAAAGTGTCGACGACACTAAACGCACACGCATTAAGCCCAGTTTTTAAGCACACTCATATGATCATAAAAAACCGCAAGAGTTAATTGTATCTACTTCGATTAGACGTTAAAAAACAATATGAGTCGCGCTCTGTGAAAACGGGGTTTAATGCCTGTGCGTAAAGTGTCTTCCCACATTAGCCTGTGCAGTCGGCACAGGCTAATCAGGGACTACACTGTCCGCTTTTATGATAGTTTTCGTTTAAAGAAAGTCACCTCTAAGCAAAAATCCAGTTAAGGCGGAAAGTGTCTTCCCTGATTAGCCTGTTCGGACTGCACAGGCTAATCTGAGACAACACTTTACGCACATGCATTTAACCCCCTTTTCTCAGAGTGCGGTCCATATACAACTAGATGAGCCACAGGCACCGATGCCCCAGCAACATGTGTAAAGAAACAGACCCAGGGGCTAAGGGACATCATTCTTGGTCGCAGCCAATTTTCATTTCTATACAATTACCCACTCATGAAAGTTTTTCATATGTGAAAGCTTTCGAAAAATCTACCCAACAATTGAATATGAGTTGAGTACACGAAATTTTCGGGAGTGATAAAAGGACGAAGGGCCATAATTCTGCCAAAACTGATAACAGCTAAAATTTATTTTTACAATCATCGTTAAGGTCATCGAGCTTTAAAAATTTGAGCGTTTACAAAATTTGGGAAACAATATTATCATTACTGAAACAATGACAAGCCACAAATTGATTTAGAAAGAATACGGATTTGCACAAACAATTAGACACTTTCGAGTCCGTTGTCTACGATGTTTTATTATTTCATGCCTATTGTGATGAAGTCCTTGACTTTTCCCTAAAAGAGAATCAGCTCTCGTCCCCCCAACCACAAGGCGGACACCAAATCCAGTTAACTACAGCGACCTCTTTATCTTTAGAACTGTACTTATGATATTGACATTGAAATCGTAGAAAGTTCGATCAAGGATTTCATTATGGATTTCTTGTAATTGTGTATTCACTTTGTAGTTTCTTTTAAAGATATAACATGTAAATAAGACTTACCAATAAGACTAGATGCAGTGTCGCTGACGACCGGTGCGCTGAACAGCGGTGCGCTGACCACCGGTGCGCTGACGTAATCGTTAACATATAACTCGTTGTTGTTGTTGTTATTGTTGTTGTTATCGTTGTTAGAGTCGCGGCGCCTGTACGGGACGTAGCTGTCGCTGGGGTAATACTGTTGCCTAGGGGCCGGTACGTAGACGGGATATTGAACAGGTACGGGGACTTGAACGGGAACGGGCACTTGAACCGGTACGGGCACGCTGATTGGCACCTTGACCGGAAATTTGAAGGGCACTTTAATGGGAAAAGGAGCTACCTTCTTTGGTTTGAACTTTGGAAATTTCTTGCCAAAAGGAGGAAAGACTGGGAAACCTTTGCCGCCGTAGAATCCCGGCCCATATCCGCCGAAGAATCCAGGCCCATATCCGCCTTTGCCAAGTCCGAACGGACCTCCGCCCCACTTATGTCCGACGTAAGGCCCATAGACGTTACCCGCCGGCCACAAGCCGCCCCCTCCCCATTTAGGACGCACCGGTCGAGGAAGCCAGTAAGCCGAAGCCAACGCCGAGCAAACGGCCAATATCAGCAATTGAAGATGCATGGTAATGGACCGCCTGTTTAAGAAAAAGGAAGGGTGGTATTTTGAGTCATCATTTGATAGTTCCCGCGCAGTTCCCAAGTTAACACACGTTAAATTGTTTATCTTCCCTTGTACAGAATACTCATATTTGATTGGCTAAGTCAGGTCACATGCTAAACTAAACGTGTATTTTTCATTACTATGTCAGTAGGTCTTCATATAAGGTCAGTAAAATTAAATTACGTCGTCGAACTTCATATGATACAGTTAAGCCAACCTTTCTTCTATTATTACGTTGATTATTGCGAAATAATGGTATTCAGTAAGATACATTCGTGACACAGCTTCTTACTGATCCGAACGGTGGGATACAGGTTAGTACATTTATAATGGCCTCGAACTACAAGCTCGCCTTATATTAATATGCAGTCCATTTATAACAACGTGTGGGGTAAAACAAGATGCCGTTTAACTAAAAAATACCGACCGAGCAAAATCATATATCTGGCGTGTTCTGAGAAAACTGGGCAAAATGCTTGTGCGTAAATTGTCATCCCAGATTAGCCTGTGCAGTCCGTACAGGCTAATCCGGGACGACACTTTCCGCCTAAACTGGATTTTCGCTAAGAAGAGACATCATTTAAACGGAAAATTCCATAAAAGCGGAAATTGTCGTCCCTGATTAGCCTGTGCGGACTGCACAGGCTAATCTGGGATGACAATTTACGCACAAGCATTTTGCCCAGTTTTCTCAGAACACGCCAC
>VMBQ01004674.1:31771-78309 GCA_007657795.1 Dreissena rostriformis
CCACATAAATGCATGGAGACGTAGCTTCAGTCACAGGCAGCAGTATCATAAATTTCCCCCCCCCCCGAGCTTACCCCAGGGGTTCCAGATTGTTAAATGTACACCTATTGTGTATGGTTTGACTCTTCAACAACGAATAATGACAAAAAAAAACACAGTTTGAAAAAATACCCCTCGTATAGGTATTATATGTACACAAGGTATGAAACGCACTATATGCCTATTGCTGAAAGATTGTGGAACACGGGACGTGACCGTTTTCATCGAGAACACACATGTTTCCATGCAGTTGCCGAACTAATGCAACTGGATTCGTTAAAAGACATTTAAAGCATCGTGATTACACAACATACCGATATCCTGTTCGGCTAATAACTTTAATATTCAATTAACTTCGACTTTCTTACTACATGTCACTCGGTGTTTCGTCTACACATGTACACCATTTTAATTTTATAACGCGTCATCTGGTTGGTTGTTCCAATTGGCGTTTTACAATCGAGCATACCGGTCGACAAAAAATGGCAGCAAAACACCGACATGTAGCGAGAAAAGTCGAAGTTAATTGAATATTAAAGTTGCCGGGTTTTCTTGTTACCCGCTTCACTATATGTTAATGCGGCTAACAGTGATTGCGTGGAACCAACGTCTATTAATAGCGATATGTCGGACGAAGAAGTGTACACGTCATAGATTTCAGTAGGGGAGAGTTTGCGCTGCGTAGGCATACATTTTCAAGGGCGCATAGTGGTTATATATAAATGTATATAACTATATATATATAACTCGCCCTGGAGTCGGACGGGTAAGCGGTACTATTCTGTAACAACTTGCTCTTCAATCAAAGCCGGGACGAACGCCTCGTCTGTCTCCTGTTGACTATTGATATATTTGCTGTTTCATTGAAATACTGTGGGTTTAATTCATATGATGTGTGCTTAATTTAAATAGTATGCCGTTTGCTTGCCATAGTCTTCTGTATGTTTGCCACGGTAAAGGTATGCTGTGTGTTTGTCATGGTATGCTGTCTGTTTGTTGTACTATCCTGCGGGTTTATCTAACATGAATATGATCAACTCTAAAAGAGAACTACACGTTATACATGTGTTTTTATTCAACATAAAGTGTATGGTTTGCCCGTATTTTTCCATAAAAAGTAATAACAACGTGTTTCAGATTATGCCTGGTCCATCATTACACCAATTCCAATCTGGCACATATTCGCCTGAATAGTTATACACAATCAGTGCATGTTTGATCTAGCTGAGAAAAATATGGCTGCCAACATGTCAGTGTTCTGCATTTATTCTTAAAAGCGATGGTCAATACGGAAAAACAGTAGCCCGCAGGATGAGACATTGAGAAATTATACTCTCACCTAAAAGACGGCATAGACAACAACGTCGAAAAGCACCGTGACGACTGGTTTAACCCATTTATGCCTAGCGTCTAGAAAAAAGGCCTTGGCAAACAGCGTAGACCCAGATGAGACGCCGCATGATGCGGCGTTTCATCAGAGTCTGCGCTGTTTGCTTTAAGGAATTTCTGTAAGAAATATTCTAAATATAGAAATAAATATACTAGACATTTCTAATTTTGGAAATAAATTGATCCAATTTAGAAGGCTGGGAGAGTCCACTAGGCATAAATGGGTTAACAGACAGCAATGTGAGGCAGAAGAAGCAAACCGAAAGAATGACATAAGTACTCTCTTCCAAAAGGTTAAAACGCTCAAAAAGGTGTCAAGTTGAATGAAAAGTAGAAAACATCAGAAGCAAGGACGACAACCTGCTCACCAATGATTTCGACATTCTCAAGCGATGGCACGAATACGGCATATATGTACTACTTACACAGGTGAACAACGTCGATGCTCCGATCTGGTGCACACTCACAAGTCAATGATATAATTGCTAAACGTAATTTGTACATGTGTAATATATGATAAGTATGCCCAATACGAAATACTGATGACCCAGCAATCCGTTCTCAAGGAAATGTAGTAACAATCTAAGTTAGGTTGAAGTTAACATGAAAATATTAATGAAGTAAACAATAATACATGAATGATACATTTAATTTGTGTGGATCAGTTAATTAACCTGAAATACCACAATCCTTGCAATACATTATTGTTCATCTGTATGTAATTAGGAAACAATTGTAAACCAATAAGTATTATGTTGAAATGGGTAAAACAATATAATACGTAAAGTTCCTTCGTCATAAAATAATTAATATTTTACTTTAATACCAAATGTCTTGCAAACGACCACACTGTAGATTACAAGACAGATACAAAACACGGTCGCAAGAAGAAGCATGTTTTATGTACATGTATATCCGCAAATGTGACACGGTTGAAGCCCCGCTGCTTTAAAACCCTACCGCTCTTGCGCTTGAAGCGAACCGACCTCGGGCTGATGTAACTTGTTGCTTAATTCATTTATATGAGAATATTGTTACTATTAGCAGTTTAATTTCTTTTTTAATGTTTGATCATTTCACTCTGTGTTACTTGGTCTACATTTAAACCAGGATTTCAACGATGCTGTGCATACTGGTTATTAAATTGCGGTATTGCATTGGCGTCGGTAAACAGGTGGTTTGTGGTCACTAGCTTGAGTTTGAAATTACTTATGTTGATGAAACTTTATAAAAGCAAGCTTGCATTGATACCTAGCTTGGAATTTTATTTTACTTAATGAAACGGTTTAAGCTAAATATCTTGAGATTGGATCGATGTTTTGTGACTAGGTAGCTTACATGCTTAATTGCTTGGAATTTCACAATTTATGAGTATCAATTTAAAGTAAATTAATTAGTTTAAAACCTGGTTTCGTGGCATTTTCATGTTACTTGTCTTAATTATTGTTGGAATATATGTGGAAACCTTATCGTCAAAGGTCATCGGTGTGTAAAAAAACTAATTAATATACAAATACTTTAAAATACTTTAAAATTAAGCAAACAAGACACTTCTACTGAAACTACTGAAAAACAACAACAACAGTGCAAATCAATTTATTAAGCGGATGTTTTTAGAACACTTTAAATGTAAGTATGATTTTGCATATGAAAACAAACGTGAGTCAATTATTCAATAATTTTAGATTGGAAGTTTTAGAATATATACACAAATTTCATATTCATCAAATTATGGTTTATGATAATAATCAGGATTTACATACCTTTATGAGATATACTTGAGCTATGATATATACATGCAGGTCAAATACCATTTAGAAGCCGGTTAATGCTTTAAAGTCTTAATTTTGAATAATATAATTAAACTGCATAAACAACACATTTCATTATAGCCCCTTGTCTATATCGACACGTTTAATCAGTTGTGCTAGAGAAGCAAAAATCAAGTCCATGTGTCGTAAATCAATTGTTATGATTAAGTTTTGTTATTCGTCGTCCGAACCGGAAGCTGCGTTTTTTGCAGCGGCACCAGCTCCGCCGAAAATGGCGGCTTTTGCTCCGAGTCGGATTTGGTCGGCGGCTGCGATGGATCCGACGGCAGCCGTAAAGAGAACCACCGGTGCTGCCACGACCGCTAACGCGTCGGCGGCGACAGCTAATGCATTTTCCCAAGTAAACCAGGAATCTAAAATTAATCAAGTTGGTGTAATGTTGTGTTTAACATATGCCTCACTCGGTCATCATCAGATATGACATATACTATTGCATAAACTCTATCTATAATGCCCTCAGGCGGGGTGCAGAAACTTGGCAAAAGGAGGGCTTGAACGGGACAAATCGTGTATAAACAAGGCGATTCACGTGTAGTTAAAGCCCTGTTATGTGTTTTTTTCATATCCATAAGCTTGTCCACGCGCAGTTACATATGCCTCACTCGGTCATCATCTGAAATGACGAGGCTTTACCTTCGGATAGGCAGTTTAAGATTCAAATTTGCATTAATCCACTGTTTAAACACATTTTAAATCGAAAACTGCCTATCCGAAAGTAAAGCCTCGTCATTTCTGATGATGACCGAGTGAGGAATATGTAAAACAAAACCTTGAACTGCATGACGTCATATGAAATAATTGAATTATTTTGTCGATGTCGAATGAACAAGACATATTGTTTTCAGTGTTATTTTAATTTATTTTGGTATGTGTAATTTGTTTATGCAATAATAGCGAAAATACACATTTTCTCGGACATGATCATTTGCGGGCGCTCTCAAAATCCGTTCGGAAAAAGGAACGGATTTTTCGAGCGCCCGCAGATGATCATGCCCTCAAAAACGTGTATTATCCCTATATATCAGCACGATTTTTACTAGCCTAATCTCCACTGGTCACGCGCAAAGAAAAAAGGAGGGGCTTATTCGAGCGACTATGGGTTCCGGCGATGGTGGAATGGACAAGAACACGTGTATGAAGCGGTCTTTGGAAGGCCGGTCGTGGGTACACCACAAAGAGAGATTTCAAATAACTTGTTATATACTATTCCTTCAGACGAGCCAAGACGTAAAAAAATCGATGCAAATCAGGCTTTCAGCAAGCTCAGGATGTCTTACATCAAATCCATAGTATACAAACACTAAATGCTGAGTAAGATTGTATAAACTTACTTGTGTTTATTTTATTCGTTTTAGACATGTTATATAGCAAAATTCGGACGAAATATATTATTAAACGAGAATACTGATCAAGTTTAATAATTCAGGATGAAACAAACGTTTATAATAAGACACTAATTTGGGCAGAACTGGACCGTATATAACATATATAATATAATAATAGATTATAATAATATAATCATATTGGCCTGCTCGTGACGTAAATTATATTAGTTACTATTCATAGAAACAATATGTATTATTAATTATCAATTGAACACACCACACATCAACCATGGTAAATGTCTATCCCAATGTAAACAAGCCAGGCGACACGCGACTCGTGCCTTTCTTGATTTAACGCTATCGCAATTTGTCCATGTAAGTGCAAAACCCAATGTATGAGATAACCAAGGTTGTAACCTTCCAACGACGCTAACCGTACAGCAGGCAAACTCCTCGCAGCTTTATAATTGCGATGCACATGGTGGACGGCAAATTAAGTTTCTTCATGTCCGTCAGTCTGCCTGTCACAGTCACATTTTTGCGTGGATTTGAGAAAAAAAAGACGATTCATAAAATTTCAAACCCGGAGAATCCTACTCATGATATCAGCCTTGAACAGATATTAATGTTCACATTTTCAGAAAATACGATTTAATAAAATGAAAGTGAAATACACGTAGTTTAATCACACACATCGTATGATAGTAAATGCAATAGGTTATATATCTTATTTAGGTTAACAAATTAGTTATTATGATACTGGTAGATTTCTTAAGATGATGAAAAAATGGTTTAACTTCAAAAGCATTTAGGACAGACCTTTTTGATTCGTGAGCGAAAAATCTCCTTTTTTAATGGAACGAAGTTATGGTTTCATAATTATGCATGATTTTTTGGCTATAACAATATAATAAATGGAAATTCTACCTGATTTACGTCTGCCATTTACACCAGTCGTCAACAACAACAACACGAAAACCAGAGATACAATCCTCTTTGAAAACATATTTTTAAATAGTTGGTTTATCTATTGGGTTACAATCTCAATATGGAAGATGCCCCAGACGGCACTTGCTTTCTGATATGCTCGTAATGTGTATGGTGTACCATGAGGTTCTAAATTTACGAATTCTCCCTTAGGAATATTTATTTATGCTCAAAGAAGAGTCATTTTAATCCTAAAAAAGGTGTTTTTTTCCTTAAGAGGAAGTTATTCTTCTTAACGGAGAATTTAATATTCCGAATGAATCATTCTGGACTTTTGACCCGTGTTGCCGCGTAAATGGTATTATTCCTTTCATATTTGAATTCTTGCTATGATTTTCGAAATCTTACTCATTTCGAATTCCAAACTGTCGATTCGCCATTCCTCCAATCAGGAATTCGTAATGTATTTAACCGCTTATCATACTCCGTGCATCACATAAACGTACACAAAGCAGACAGCTTTCTGAATGTGGTTTTATTTTATTATTCTTTGCGAAAATATTTAATCTTAATTTATGGAAACTTGTGTTAATTGAAATTCCAGTATTAAATCTTCGTTGTTTGAAATGAGTGTTGTAATCTATTTGTTTATAAACGAAAAAATATATAGTGGGTTCAAAAGTAAAATATGAATGTTGAAAGCAAAGTATAACGTGTGTATATAAATAAGATTAAAATATGGTCTTATCGGTCAACAGCCCATCATATTTGATTTTGTCAAGTGTACTTCTTCACATTCTGTCTTAATCTATTCCTGCTCTACCTCATACGATTCTTGATACTGACGCTTAAGATACGAGTTCGTTACCTTTTTATATTTCTAAAATGCGTTTTATCACTGCATATACTTAAAAAAGCTTTATCATTCGCCACAAATTGGTAATTGCTTTAACTGGTTACACGTGCTAAAATTGTTTACGTGCTATCAACATCTTTGGAGAAGAATTCATAAACGATTTTTATGCCCCCTTTTTAAAAAAAGGGGTATATTGTTTTGGCCTGTCTGTCTTTCTGTCTGTCCTTAATTCTGTCAGTCTTAAAACTTTAACCTTGCTCATAACTTTTGCAATATTGAAGATAGCAACTTCATATTTGGCATGTATGTGTATCTCATAGAGCTGCACATTTTGAGTGGTGAAAGGTCAAGGTCAAGGTCATCCTTCAAGGTCAAAGGTAAACAAAAATAATTCAAAGCGGCGCATTAAGGGGCATTGTGTTTAAAGAAAGCATTCATCGTTTTGAGGAAGGTACACACTATAATGAAGAAAGCATTCATTATGATAACGAAGGAACACATCATACTAACGAACAATCTAGTCATAACAAGAAAGGCGCCCATAACAATTAGATAAGGAAGGCATACATCATAATAAAGGAACAACATAACACAATACAGAATGTATAATTCATGAAAAAGATTACAATACTCATTATACAGAATGAACTCATCATACAAAGACATACAACATAATAACGAAAATACTCATCATACTATAGAAGGTATATTTCGTAATAAATAAATCACTCATTTTGATAAAGAAGGTACACCCCATACTACAGAAAGCAATCATCAGAATAAAAAACACTCATCTTAATAATGAAAGGTACTCATGATAATTAAGAAACCACTTCTCATAAAACAGAAAACATACATCATTATGCTGGGACCGCAAATCGAAGTAAAGAATTCAAGCATAATAATAAAGAAGGTACACATAACTACCGAAACCACTCATCATAATGAAGAAAATATGTCACGTTACATAAAAAGTTTGCATACGACGCTGAGGCGTTTCATACTCGCGCGATATTTTGTGTTGGTTGTTTGACAGTGTTAAAGCTATTTTTACACCTCAATTACTTTTATGAGTTTTTTTTTGGAAAAAAAGTTGACATGCAATATAAGACCGTGATACAATTTCTATACTAGTTTAGTAATGTCGATATTCATGCATTCAACAATTTAACACCCACCTACATGTGCCGCTTGTTAAAATAATGCAAATTCGGCCATTCAGACTTATTAGACATTGACAAATCGCTAAACATATCATGAAGGTTAATTTCGTAATGCTATACACTCCGACACAGTGGCGTATTTTACAATTCAGTGGAGTTTCCTTTTTTGTTTGTTTGAGTACCATGTTGCTTGTTTAGGAAGATATACTTACTGTCTTGCCGTAAACACGTAAAACTTAATATATGCATGTTATACATTGTTTTTTTTCATTTATTTTAACATGTTTACCGCATTTACATAAACATCATTTACGTTTGCATATATAAAACATTGGTTATATAACATATAACATACATGTATATGGAAAAAAATTATAAATCATTTTGAAAAAATATTGTTCAATACATAATCAAACAAGAGATGTGTTTGTCAGAAACACAATGCCCCCTAATGCGCCGCTGTGATTTTTTTTTGGATCTTTGACCTTGAAGGATAACCTTGACCTTGACCTTTCACCACTCAAAATGTGCAGCTCCATGAGATACACATGCATGCCAAATATGAAGTTGCTATCTTCAATATTGCAAAAGTTATGAGCAAGGTTAAAGTTTTAAGACAGACAGAATGACGGACAGAATGACAGAACGACCAAAAACAATATCCCCCCTTTTTTAAAAAAGGGGCATTAAAAATGTTTGATACAGTAATTTTTAGTACATCGTGGTTGACGTTTTAAACATAAAGAAGTTCCAATTGTTGAGAGCATGTGCACCTATATAAAAGTAAATATGTACTACAAAAGAATATCATAAGCTCTCTTGGTTGAAAAGTATTGTATGAAGTGTCATACACTTGCCTACTCGTCTGAAGCTGTAATACACGTACTGAGAATAAAATTTATTAAGCACCAAGAAACATGGATTTGATGTTTTTTTATAAATTGTTTCACTTTATTTTGCACTATAAATCACGTCATAATGCATTGTTTCACATTCACCTATTATATATAACGCAGTGTTATATACTACTGTTAGAAATACGTGAAGCACGTTATATTAACGGAATCCGATAAGTGCGTCATTGGATCCCGTCTGTCGCACATCGAACTAAAATACATATCTTATTTTAGAATCGAAAATAAGCCTGTGACATTTGGTTTTCTAGCCTTTACACTATTAAACTGCACCATCATAGCGTGATGTTATTGTCAGGCTGCTGTTTAACACGGAAGTAAATGCGTTCAATCATGTTCTCGTTTGTGTTCGATTTTCCTTCAGTTTCGTACGCTTAGAGAGAATTAATGAGGGTCATGTTTAAGCTATGGTATAATACATACAGTGTATATAGTTATTGCCGATATGAAATTTATGATCTTTTACATAACTTCATAATTTATACATTAACTACGATAATTAATGAAGGTTAATAGGACAATACCTCATTCATATTTCAGACCTTAAAGCAATAACTGTCCACTGATCGGTATTTTAACTCTGTGCACGAAGAAAATTTAGTTTATTTTAAATCGATTTCATACGCCAATTTGCGTTAACAGGTAAATAAAAAAAACACACAAATTGATTTTTTAAATCCATTTTGCGAATAGTTATATTAAAACATATCTCTGAATGACCGACATCATCAGAACGCATAGCTCGACAGCAGAATTATATCGCTCAATGTTGGAAATCTACAATGTTTGTAATAAGAAAATATAATCCGCGAGTTATTACCTCGTTGGGCTGATTTTATAATTATAGCATATATAATATATATTATTTGCAAGGATTCGAGGAGTCATTCGCTTATTTCCAGGATTTTTAGTTGTAAACAAAATTGTGCATGCCGAGCATTTTAAGTATACACGCGCAGGGATTTTTACGACACGATTTTCTGTTTCAAGTACACCTAATTATGATACTTTTTTGATATTTTTTTTTATAAAAATACATGTAGATTCTAATCACAACCAGATATACACATATATGTATTATAAACGTAAAAAGTAAAATATGCAATTGCTATGAAAGATTAGAATATATTATTATAACTTCAGATAAAAAAGGGCTTCGTACTATTAAAATAACATTTTTATCATACCTGCATGCTTAACACGCTATTGAAGTGCAACAGATTCGTTTTTAGCAGCTTCTGCCAGCACGAAGACATCATAAATTTATACGTTCTATTAAAGGGACTTGTTCACAGATTTCACAAAAAAATACAAAATTACAATTAAATAAACTACTTTTTTTTTCTTTTACATACAATGTTCTCAAAATAAATGGAGTAAATATTTTTAACGGTAAAAAAATATGAACACATTTAGACGATATATCTAGAGAGACTAACAATGTAAACAAAAGAGTGGTGTATAATGATATAAAGGCGATAAATAGAATACACAAATAAATATGGTACATGTAAAGTTATATAATTGCACTGTGAGGTAAACATATTGCGAAACAAAAACACTTCGAAATTTAATGGAAGTAAAAATTCAATACAGATCTCGTTCTTTCTTTCAGTATGCACAAATAAGCAATCGACAATCATGTTTCATTTAAATATCCGATACTTTCCGAAACTTAAGATTACTTCTTTTTTAACCATTGACTGTTGCTGGTTCCTGACCGCGGTGGAGGGTTAACTCCGAAGTTAGTGGCGGAACCTGCGGTTGGTGACGTAAATCCGTTATTGAAGTTCTGGTTCACATTCTGGAACCCGTCCATAGGTTTCCAACCAGTCTGGCCGGAACCGGATGTGAAGCCGTTGTCAAAACCCGTCTGCTGGTTCAAGGCGCCCTGGTTTCTGGAAGCGGGCTGGGTCCCGAGCGATGAATCCACGGCAAGTTGTTTGTAAATTCCCCAGGGGTCGCTGTTTCTATTCAACATTCCCGAGCCCTGTAATAAGTATGATAAACTAACTGATGATCATCGGTATTTTTTTGTTTTTTTAATAAATGATCTTATTATTCGGAAACAAATCTGGTAGCATATTTGTTGATTGTGCCTTCCATTTTATGAAATCGCTCAGTAATATTGAAACTTTCATAATAGTACTTATAGATCACTTACCAAGGTATCAGTTGTTGTGAAGGTGTTGCCCTGTTGATCATTTATTGCCCAAGAATTTGGTAGAAGTTGCGACTGGTCCATCCATTGTCCATTCTGCCCATTTACGGACAATTGTCCGTTAAGTCCATTTGGTGAAAATTGTCCATTCTGACCATTTACAGACACTTGTCCATTCAGTACATTTGGTGAAACTTGTCCATTCTGACCATTTACAGACAATTGTCCATTCAGTCCATTCGGTAAAAATTGTCCACTCTGACCATTTACTGGCCACTGACTATTAAAGCCGTTTTGTCCATTTGAAAACCATTGACCGTTCTGACTGATCATTGGCCGCTGTCCGTTCTGACCAAATGTGCTCCACTGCTGACCCCAGAACGGACCTGTTGACCACGTCTGACCATTGGTCATTCCTCCCGGAAACATGGGGCTCCCTGAAAAAGAGAGACATTACTAGCACTTGACGATTCACTGGTATTTGTTATTCAAGTACCAAAGCAGGGAAACTCTTTTAATTAAGATTCGCTTATATATATATAATAATAAGTTGTCTTTGGGAAAAACGATAGTTCGATGGTCATACACAAACGTGAAATATGTTCGAGTTATATGATTACCTATCTTAAAGTCATATATAAATGTATGTCCTAGTGATTGTTCCGATGTGTTCATAGACAATTTGTGCAAAACATACATTTGATATTTTCGCACAAACACAAACACTGTAAAAACTTTGTTCTTCATAAAGTAAGTAGATCTAATAACATAATTTCAAATAAATGTATGCGATGCAAAAACCTGATTTGTATAATTTCATCTTATAAATTATTCCCGGGACAGCATTAAGAATGTATGAGTTTAAACACTAAGACATTCAGTATTTAGCAAGTTGTGGTATGCAAATATTTTGCATTTTTCTAAAAATAATTGAATAATGAGAGAACACAATTTTATAAAATGTTTTTATATATAGTTTCATTGTAACATTTGTAACATGCTAGCTAATCGCCACTTAGAAAAAAGAACACAGTCAAAAGCTGTTTATTTTTGTTGATATAAACATAGTAATGACAATCGGATCATTCAACCAGCGGCGAGTAGATAGGTGGTAGGAAAGTTGCGATTTTAAATATCTTGTTTGAACTGAAGTTAATGTCAAATCGAGTAAAACATAAATATCGACCCATCGGCAACTCGTTTTCATAATTATTCTTGCTTATTATATACAACCAATAGAGCTTCCGCCCAAATTGCTTAATAGCTTTGATTGTTCGACAATAAGATCGCCTTACCGAACATATTGTTCCTTGTCCAAGCGCCGCCTAAATGCCACGGTGCGGGCATAATTGGTATAAGGGGCAGACGAGTCCCAATGGCCATAGGTGGCTGGAGAGGGATCAAAGGCATCATACGGAGCTGTCCTTGACCCGTTGCGAGGGCACACACCGTCAGGAAGACGGCTAGAAATATTGTATGCTGCATGATGTATATTCCTTCGTTTATATGTCGGCTGAAAATGAAAAAATACCTTTTTAGATATACATGTACGTGTATACAACAAAGTAGAGCCTATATGTACATCTGATGACCTGTTCGTGAACGGAAATCCAAGACCGGCTTTAAATTTGGTTCATTATAACATAGAGTAAAATGTAAACATTGGATAGATCGGTTGTATACCAAAAGATGGCTCAAAATACATAAATCGGTGTCTTCAACAGAAAAGAAATCAAATTCGATAAAGGTGTTTTGAGACTGTTTACTTATCAATTCTCGGTTTCTGCATTATATTCTAGTATTGGAGCATTACTGTATGAGTGAAGAAAGATTTACAATAATTGTTGCAGTTGGATGCATTTTTAACTTTTCGTAGCAATAAAGATGTCGACGGAACTCGCCTGATTAAAACAAGAAATACATGCCTTAATGACCTGATGAAACCACTGTTTTAACCACTGTGTTAATTATCATTACAACTCAAATGAACTTACCTTTTTCAGTCGAGTGATGAATTTTCACAGAATGAGAAGTTGTATATCCAAATATTTAGACCGTGTTTTCAGTTTTAATTTTGCTTTTTTTGTTAATGCTAGCTGGTATCTGATTCCTCTTGAACATCGTTCCCGAATTTATATGTTCCCACATCCAATCCTTTTTTTCCGAATCCGTTTCGAATAAAATGACGTTACACTAACGGATTTCCCTAAGAACGTCATGGTTATGAATCAAAACGCAGATATTTACCAAACATTTAAATTACTGGTTAACAATTGGTAGTGACTAATTAAGAACGTTTCCGCGACGTCACTGGCTAGTTAACGCTCAACGTAAATTAACTCACGTAAGTTATTGACAGGCAATTTTGGATGTTTTACCCAATATAACTTATATGATTGGACGTATACGGAGTTATTTAAATTTGTAGTTTTGCCCTGGGGTTGTAAATATTGATAAACATAGAAAGGTGTGCTCACAACAACAAGATTTCACGTTTACATTTATTTGAACATATGCTGTTTTCATACTATGGAAGCATAAACCTGCCCTTTTGATTTGTGAGTTATCACTTTTGACTTGTGTCTTTTGACTTGTGACTTTTAACTTTCGACTTGCGACTTGTGACATAATTCGGCGCGTTTTCGAATGAAATATGGCAGACAAAAACGCTTGATATTCTAGAACATTTTTCTTATTAAATTAAGGTACTTCTTAACATAGTCTCTTCTAAAATCATATCTTATCATCTTGGTGAGCTGCGACTGGAAGGCTGCTGAGCATCTCGTATTGTCGACGGCTTCGAGTTAATCATAATATGAAGACAACTCATCAGGAAGTTATGGAAGTAATGAAGCTTTTAGATCCTGAAGGCACTAACCTGAGAACAGCCCATCGTTTCAAGAGGCGAGTTTATTGTGCGAAAGGCCCCAACTATGTCCAGCATTTTGATGGCTACGACAAGTTAATACCCTTTGGATTTTGTATCCATGGTGCTATTGATGGTTTTAGTAGAAAACTAATCTGGCTAGAGGTATCAGTTACAAACAATAATCCAAAACTCATTTTGAAGTATTTTTTAGATTCCCTGAAGTAAATTGAAAAGGCACCTCGTATTATACGTTGTGATGCTGGAACAGAAAACTCTGATGTATGCCTTTTACAACAGCTCTATCGGTCCAATGCATCTGACGCTTTCGCAAAACACAGAAGTGGTATTATTGGTAAAAGTACATCCAATCAGCGAATTGAACGTTGGTGGGGCTCTTTACGACAACAAGGTTTACAGTGGTGGCTAAGCTTCTTTAAAGACTTGCGTGATTCTGTTGATATGATGAACTCGACCCAATCAATTCTGTTGATATGAAATTTTGCTTCATGGATCCAATTGCTCAAAATTGGAATACTCACACGATTAGACCCCAAAAGAATAACGAGCTCAATTATGGAAAACCTGACGTAATGTTCTATTTACCAGAACTATTTGATAGCCAAGATTTCGGCACAAATGTTGATATACAAGACGTAATTTGCTGTCAGCGAATGTACTCCATTCCGAAGAACACAAATAAAGACTTTAAAGAATTGGCTCAACTCCTGAAACCGGATTTGCAAATGCCACATGACGCTGATACTGCCTTGCAATTGTTTTTTGAGCTCAGTGAATTGGTGAGGTAAGCAGACAACCAGTGATCGAAACGACTACACAGCTGTAAATTCACGAATAGCTTCTACTGCAACGAGCGGTCTGCCATCCAGTGGAGAAACCGATACTCCTGTGAGAACATGCTAGGAAGATAAACAGAGGCAGCCTTTTTCTAAGGAACTCATATGTACTATCTTCATGTAAAATGACAGTGATTTTTTTCTTTTCTGTAAAATTATGATATTATTCTTATGTTGATATACACAACTTTTGTTAATGTCCGCGTCTCAAATTCAATAAAATGACTGAACGTTATAGTGGTAGCGTACTTATACATGTTGCATATACATGTATTTTCAATAAATATTTCAATCATGCTGATCCCATTGACAATGAAGACTTTAATACATTTATTTGTGTTTTGCGTATAGAAAATACACGAAATGCATGAATGTTCGCCCATTTTCAAGGCGTTGTTTTATGTGCCCAAAACTAATTTATTTTGATATCGAACAGTGGTTGGAGAATACGGATGTAGTACGTTTTACAGTAAAGCAGAATTTTTAAAGAAAATAATCGTTATCAGAAAGTATGAAGGTTTTAGGTCAAAGCACACAGATAAAATGCTCATTTAAAGACTTTGCCCTTGTTGTCACAGTGACCTTGACCTTTTGACTTTCAAAAAGGATAATGGATGTGGTAGAACTCGTGAAAGTGCATTTATTCACAAAGTTTGAAGGTCCAAGGTCAATGTCACACTTAGAGGTCAAAGGTAAAATTGTAGTGTAATGTATTGTTTCTCGAATATTAGTCAATCAGTGATGATAGGATATTCATATTACATGGCAAAAATGTTCACTTCTACCAGATGATGTGTCTTGGGCATCACACATATTTCTCGCTTCAAGGTCAATGTTGCACTAAGAGGACAAAGGCGCTTTTTTCCATAAGATATTTTTTGCAGAGCAACTGATGATGGGATATTAAAATAGCCTAGCAAGAATTCCACTTTTAAAAGACGATGTGTTGCACACAACACCAAGGTCCCTCTTTCTTAGGCTAAGGTCTCAGAGGCCTACTGTCAAATTGTGGTGCAATGTTTTGTGTCATGTTGGAACAAAATCATGGGCAGTAGTTGGATGCGACTTCCTCAATGAGATATATGTAAAGGTGTTTTTCGAGTTCTGGATGCATAGCAAAAGACCTCAGAAATTTCAATTTTATTTTTGAAACCAAAAGGAAGACAAGATGTAGGACATTTTAAATCTCACTGATCAAACCTAAAACACATTTTCAATTCAGACTTGGGCAGCTGTGAAGTAACTTATTGCCTGAAATATGTGCCTACATAGGGTCAGACTAAGTCTCAATTGAGTCATGGTTAAGTCTGAATTTGGTCTGGTTAAGTCAGGATCGCGTCAATGTTAAATCTGGATTGGGTCAATGTCATGCCTACATTTGGTCAAGGTTAAGTCTAGATTGGGTCAATGTTAAGTCTGAAACTGATTCATGGTTAAGTCTGCATGGGTCAAAGTCAAGTCTGGATTGGGTCAATGTTAAATCTGGATCGGGTCAAAGATAAATCTGGATTGTGTCAATATTAAGTGCGGATCGGGTCAACGTTAAGTCTGCATTTGGTCCAGGTTAAGTCTGGATCAGGTCAATTTAAAGTCTGGATCGTGTCAATGTTAAGTCTGCATTTGGTCAAGGTTAAGTCTGGATCAGGTCAATGTAAAGTCTGGATTGGGCAAATGTTAAGTCTGGATTGGATCAATGTTAAGTCTGTATTGGGTCAATGTTATATCTGGATTGGGTCAATGTTAAGACTGGATTGTGTCAATGTTAAATCTGGATTGGGTCAAGGTTAAGTCTGGATTGGGTTAAGGCTAAGTTTGGATTGGGTAAGTGTTAAGTCTGGATTGGGTCAACGTAAAGTGTGGATTGGGTCAGGGTTAAGTCTGGATTGGGTCAATATTTAGTCTTGATCTGGTAAAGGTAAAGTCTGGATTGGGTCAAGTCAAGGTTAAGTCTGGATTGGGTCATGGTTAAGCCTGAATTGGGTCCAGGTAAAGACTGAATTGAGTCAAGGTTAAGTCCGGATTGGGTCAAGGTCAAAGTGAGGTCTAATTTTACAATTTACTGTAAATCAATGCCAAACAAACTTTAAAGTGTGGAAGTTAGCAGTTTGGTGCATGATTTGTCAGGATATACATGCAGACAAATAGGACAGCCATTATCGAAAGAAATATGTCTCCTGTTTACTGTTGCAGATAGCCTAACTCTAGAAAATATAAACTAAACGTGGCACAGCAAATGGCACAATAAAAGTTATCAACAAAGCTCATTAAAACAAACAAAATGAAAACAATGTGCACCAAACTTTGAACTTAAAAGTACCGGTACTAACACACATGGAATAAATGAAACATTCTTTGTTAGAATTAATTCCTAGAACTACATAAATGAACAAAAAAAACACAAAATGCTAGAGCAGGTTTTATGATCAATAATAAAAACAAATATTATTCAAAGAATCAGTCAAAACTTTAAACAAGAGATCCCAGAGGGCCCTGGGTCGCTCACCTCGATAATAAGCAATCTTATAGTTATAGTTTCACTGGCAGGCTTCTTGGACTTTGAACGTCTTTAGAAGATTTGTTAAGATGTTACTATATACATATACACTGCAGATACAGGAAACAAATGTTCTGACCAAATTTTATGAAGATTGGTTGGGCCAAAAATTGTGTTTTCTATAGTGTTCATATTTCATATGTTTTCACTTTATAAATATAGAGCAAAGTACCCCACCCTTGGCGGTCATGTTTTTCCACTGACCACGACCATTTTCGAATTTGTCCGAGATATCCATTAAAACAAATGTTTTTACAAAATTTCATGATGATTGGGCAAAACATGTGACTTCTAGAGTGTTCACAAGCTTTTTTCATTTTAGAACTATAAGGAGAATGACCCCCCCCAGCAGCCATGTTCCTAAACGGATCAAAACCATTTTCAAACTCAACGGACTTTTCCATGAAACAAATAATCTGACCAAATTTCATGAAGATTTGACAAAGAATGTGTCTTCTAGACTGTTCACAAATAATCACAATATACATATAGAGGAAACTGCCCCAGCCCAGGTGGCCTTGGTTTCCCACTGATCAGGACCATTTTCGAACTCGTCCTAGGTGTCCATAAAATCGATGTTTTTACCAAATTGCATGATTGGGCAAAAAATGTGACTTCTAGAGTGTTCACAAACTTTTTTGAACTAAATAAATATAAGGAAAATAACCCCTCCGCCATTTGGCAGCCATGTTTTTTTCCGATCCGTACCATTTTCAGACACATACAATGGATCATTGAAACAAACATTTTGACAAATTTACATTAAGATTGGGCATCAAAGGTGACCTGAAGTGTTGACGACGGACGACGCACGACGGACGACGCACGACGGACACAGGTCTATCACATAAGCTCACCATGAGCACTAAAGTGATCGGGTGAGCTAAAAAGTCAAAGAAAATTGCACAACAGAAACTTAGATGATAACTCATAAAATAACTGACTGTACATGAAATGGAATAAATAAATGATAATAATTTAATAAGAAAAATGTTCTAGAATATAAAGCGTTTTTGTCTGCCATATTTCATTAAAAAAACGCGCCGAATTATGTCACAAGTCCAAAGTCACAAGTCAAAAGTCACAAGTCAAAAGTAATAACTCACAAATCAAAAGGGCAGGTTTATGCTTCCATAGTTTTCCACGTTTCGCACGTTACAAGCATATCACAATTATATTAATGCGTTGATGTTTTTAAATACACTTACATAACAAACTAAATGGGCATTGTTTATTTTAATTGTTAAAAATAGTTTAAATGACAATTTAAAGGAATTCGACATCACAACTAATGTTATAAATGTATACGGGACAAACAATTCATTTCGGTAATTAGCACCATACGCGCCACATTATACTATTATACTTTCCCATTTGTTAAATGAAAACGTGAACTGTTATATAAAAACTGAATACTCATATTAAACATTAAAAAGATGTTTCTTTTTCTGAGTTTTATTTTGCACACGGTTTTCGTCAGATAATGAATAGCAACGCTCTGGTAATAATCTTATTTAGGAGAAATCACTTGACTTATAATAGGATTCGTATATTTAATACATACTCGTAAACTACACAAAGGCAAAATAGCAAAATATATTTTTTTTAAAGTTTATTTCCGTCTGCACATGTGGCTCCAGTTAGGACTTTCCGAAAGATCTTTGTTGGTTTCATTTCGTCGGCATTTGGCGCATCTCACATCTTTCATTTACGTCTGCATCCAGAAAGAGGTAGCGTAACGTGTTGCCGAACTGACAGCTCCAAAAATTGCGGTCTTAGTTCCGAATCCCAGCCATGCCGCGCCTGCGCTCTGAGCCAGAGCAAACCAACTTCCGGCTGCGACTGCTGGGCCCTTCAGAACGAAGAAAATCCGTGATTTAAATAAACATGTGATCATCAAATCATTATGTTTACGAGAATTTCATTTGTATAGTCCTTTGTTTTTACTTTATCCTTCAAAATAACCATAATGTTCCATCTATAACATCTTGTAATTGAATTACAACAGGGCAACGGGCCTAGTCGTCTAAAGAAAAAAAGGAACGCTGATATGATCACATAAGATAACACACTGGATATTCTTAATATATGAAACAAAAATATTAATAAGCTTTAATGTCGTTGTGAAAGAACAAAGTCAGCCTTTGATACCAAAATACCTGACTAGCAGCAGCTATAGATCCCGCGGCTACCCCTGCGGTTGTAAACCCGACTGCCGACAGAGCTACAGGAGCGGCGGCCACCGCCCCGATACCGAGGGCGACAGCAACAGCCGTCTTAGACGTGTTTGCTAAAATAATTTCAAAATGGTTGATAATAGCATTACTTGATTTTTTTATTTGGGTCTGAAGTTAACTGAAAAGTTTTTTTTAAACTGGCCATTAAAGTATTGAGTAACCGGGTCCGGTGTGTATAGCGGGAGGCTGGATAAAAAATACAGTAATTGTTTTGTTCTTTTTGCGTTTCGTCTTGTATCTCAACAACCGGAGTTTGTTGTTGTAGTTTGTTTTCCATTTAAATCCGCATTTCTTCTCAACACTGCATGCATACGTTAACATGGACTGAAATTAGTACGCTTTTGCGAAATGTCGACAATGAACGTTTGTCGTTAATCAGGTTAACTAGATGTATTAACATGTTCAAACTACGTTATCACTAATGATCTTTTATTTTTATTCTTTATAACGATTAACTATCGTATTACTATCGTAAGTTCGTGCAGTAAATTTGTTTTCTTTGCTATAGGCATTCGCAAAAACTGTTTGCGCAAGCCTAACATATTTCAACGAAAGACAATTTGCATACGAACTAGAATTCAAGATGGCAGATGTTACAATTTGTGCACGATGTTTCGTTATTCCATTCCTCAATATTGGTTACAATGGCTTAAGTAATTCATAGATTCATGGAATTAATTGATGTGAAATTATAATAATTATGATAACAAAATCAGGAGAAGAACACAACGACTTACATGAGAATGAAGGCATGTCGAAAAGTATATCACAGCCGTTCCACTGCTGACAATTTAAACTATGTATTCATATCACAAGTAAGTGCTGGATTGTTGCCAATCTTTCTGGTTTCCTGTTATTCACGGTTGTGTTAAGTACAATTTTAATAATGGCGGAAACCACAAAAGTTTTATAATTACTGTTTTGCATTCTTTGATTACATGTAGCCTGCCGTTAGTTTCTTTATGTATTTGCTATTGAATGTGTTCGCTTAGCGTAAAGCTATCATTGATCAGTGAATAGTGGTTGGACCGATCCCAATTATTGATCACATTTATGAAACACAAAACCAACTTAAACACTGATACCGGTAGATAAATGAACGCATAAGGAGACGCGGCGATGCATTTTAATGCGGAGTTATCCATGCACATAATTTTGAAGGTTGTTTACTTGAGCGCTACGTTCTTTGTTTAAGCAAAGGTTTTGAGATATGCTATTTCACCAGGTTTATCTTTAAGAACACTACACACGTCAGCCCTTTCATGATTTCTTAATTTATATTTTGAATTACCCACCTCGACGATTATTTCCAGAACTTTTTCCGTATATGTTCGCGGCAACTGCCGATTGAGTAACGTTATGATACATGTTACATATACTGTTTTCTTTTTGCAATCAATATTAGTTATAGCCAAGTGCCATTACAATCAAAATACGTTATTTATATTATTAAACACAGATACACAATTTCCGATAATTATGAATTTAAAAGGTGAAAAGAGCAAATAAATTACTGAGCTTATTATAATCTAATTCTGCAGATACAAACGCTAACGTGACGTATACTGTTAAAGCCTCTATAACGCACAAAATCAACGAACATTTCTTAAAATATTTCGTAAAATAAAGTTAACACCTAAACAATCAGTGTTCCTTATAGCAAAAGCCAAAATTTCAACGCTAGATGTGCTCTTGTTACATAGATTCAACAAGATATCAAATGCTCTTTTTTATTTTTGTGTGTCACAATATATTCCATTTTAATTTCTCGCAACGGTATCTTTTCATACGACACACGAACACTAAATTGGTACATACAAATGTGTTGAATATATTTTACCACACAAAATAAAACAGATCATTTTGTATGTTGTTAAATCTATGTTACCAGAGCACACCTAGCGTTGAAATGTTGGCTATTGCTATAAGGAACACTGATTGTTTAGGTGTTAACTTTATTATACGAAATACTTAACGAAATTTTCGTTGATTTTGAGCGTTTTAGGTGCTCTAACAAATGCGCATACACGGAAAGTTCTGAAAAATCTTGCATTCAATAGTTATCGGACGACCAGCGAGGTGTTCACTTTTAACAGACGTTGTAGCAGACTAGAGAAATAAGCAATAAAACACTATCAAGTTTTAAAAAGTGTGTAGCGTTACCCGGAACCACAACACAATAACTCCAAACGACGACACAATAATACAATTCAGAACAAAGTCTTTTATAAAGTTATTTCCAATTTAATTTTGATTGAAATAATAATAATAATTATATAATGTTATTGATTTTTATACAAAGTTTCTAAATAGTTTAATTTCAAAGTACTAAACAACAACTGTCAATCTCAATTTTATGAATTTAACGATAAGTCAAAATGTTCGGATACAAGCTAGTTTTCAAAATGAGCTGAACTGTAGAACATAAAATATGGCCCTCTTTATATAAGCTACGTTGCAATTAAATAATGAATCAATGATACATATATATATATTATTTTATTTCTTTATATATATTTTTTTTTTTTTTTTTTTTTTTTTATGATAATTCTCTTGGACAAAATACCAAATACTATGATAATGTGTTTTGATATTGATATACGAAACATGAAAGTTGAGATGAGACCAATGATAGTAGACACTATTCTTAAATCATGATACAATGATTTTTTTTGATTATTTATATTTTTTAAATAATAATAATTATATGATGTTATTGCATTTTTATACAAAGTTTCTAAATAGTTTAATTTCACAGTACTAAACAACAATTGTCAATTTCAATTTTATGAATTCAGCAATAAGTCTAAATGTTCTGATACAAGCTAGTTTTCAAAATGAGCTGAACTGTAGAACATAAAATATGAACCTTTTCATATCTAAAAAGCACAAACCTACGTTACAAGTAAATAATACAGATGTGATCCACAACACATGTATACTATCCTGTTATACGTATTATCGTATGATTACATACAAATTGCCGTGAAGTTGAAACTTATCCTCCCAACTAATGTCAATTTCCCAATGGCCTTTACCGGTGGTTTCAACATTTCATACTTGAATCTATTTCGGTAATTTAATTCGAGTAACAACCTAAACATGTGTAGCTCTTTTTATCAAGGGCCACTTTGTAATAATAAATGAAACGACCAATAATTTAGATGTTTATAGCAACCTTAACGGCTTTGTTGAGTGAGGTTTCATAGTGTTACATTTTCCACTGATATACATGTACATCTGTTGTGTTTAGCATCTGTTTAACTTTCGTTATCCGAAACTATCCCACTTATTTCAAATTCGTATCATAGATATTTGCCCGTTACGTTATAAGTGAACTATGTATCAATAATCATTTTAATGGAAATCTTTGGGAATGCTATTATTTTACAGTTTCAGTCTGCATCTTAAATAAGATATTGTTATTGCAAAACGTCAAACCATAAAAATAGTGCGAAATATACGGCCAAATGAATTTCGCATTTACTTTGAATGCTTATACATGTATTCATGTAGTAATTTTGCGATTCATCCGTATCAAAATTGTGTTTACGTTAAGAGCTGTTTTTATATTGTGATTCAATCGTTAATATTAAGGTTTTCTAACAAGTCACTTACATAAAACATACTAATGTATATTTTAGGAAGATAATACGAAAACGGTACTTTATTGTGTGTGTGGATGAACTTTAGTCGCGGTGAATTGGTAATTTAAAGTAGTTTCGGTATGTGACCGTGATTTCACTATAATCATGTCATGTTGTTCGATTGCTAAATATGTGTTGTAAAGTTATGACCAACGACATGACTTATGTCCACACAAAGCAATAGAACTCTTAAATATTTTGATATCGTTGCAAATAATCATATTATTTTTAAACATTAATTGAATGTGTTTGTGCTTCATTCATAACTTGAATATGTATACATTAAGTATTTTCCATTACAATATCTGCTTTGGTATGTATTCTAAGTCATCTTTGTTTTTATATAAAGCATCGATTTGGGCACTTGGAAAGTTATTACATATGAATTTGTGTGTTGTTTTCAGAAGGACACGTGTGTTTCAGTTAAAAATATTTCGTTTTTCGATTTATGCAAATAAATTGTTAAATAATGCCAGATGTATATACAGTTATTATAAGTTTTCATCATATTCATGAAAGTGCACCTGCGAACTGCACACGTTAAACTCAAGTCGCTTGTTTGCTTTATAATGAGTTACTTGTATGTACATTTCAAACCAAGCCTATATTTTGAAACATTGCGAGTACATATTGACAACTCATGAGATATTTAAATATAATCAACCTAACAGTTATTGATTTATTTTTAGATTATGTGATTGAATCGATTAATTCATTAAAATTTTAAAAGCATGTATACAGTTTCTTTTTCTTTAGGTGTTCAACGTTGGTACACAATTATTATTGTTAATCGCCCCAGCAGTAGGACGTGACTTTCGACGTGAAATATCCAGTAGCCGACCCTGTTCCGAATAGGACGGTGTTCCCTGCGATCCCGAATCCGGCTGTACCTACGCTCTGTGCAATCGCGAATGCACTTCCTGATACGACTGCTGAGCTCTGAAATTGAAGTATTGGAATGACAAACGTCTTATTGAGCACTGACAGTTGTTTCATGGTTGGCATTATAATACCGGTATGCACTAGCGCTGTTTTGTCTTTGAGTAAATATACTTAAATAACCTGGTTAGTTTGTATTTTATCTATTATAGCATTGTTAAGTATATAAAAAAAAAATATGTGGCAGTAAGCAACACTCGTAACTATGCAATTTAGTTGGATAATTATTTTATTTTTTACGTTATTTGGGAACATGACAATATGAAATAGTATCATGCCCAATATACGAATGTGTGAATAGCTGTAACTAAACCTGAATGGTAGCGGCAACGGACCCAGCCACAACACCAGCGGATCCAAAACCGAGGGCTGCAACTAGGACTGGAGCGGCTACAATAGCAGTGGCGCCACCTATGACAGTCAATCCTGCTGTGGCCGCATTGCCCCACGTCAGCCAAGAGTCTGCAACATCGAATTGTATGAGTGATATGGGCATTATTGTGGTTGTTTGCAATGTGATAACAATTTATATGTCACTGGACGAAAATATTTATAAGCGATTGCGCGACTTTAAATAAGTGTGTCCTTTTCAAAATGATACCGGGGATTTCAATAGATTCAAAAACCAAGTCCAATGAGCCCTGCTCAGAAATGTTGAGGAGTCAAACTATATATTGCAGGGGTCATTGTGTAAAGTGTATCAATAACTACGATTATTAAAACACTATATAAACTGGGTTGACGGTCCACCATTATCTTGACACAATCTTGTTTATATCATGGATACACTATTTGCAATTCTTATTACAAACACGAAATAATTATGTTACATGTTATGGGGTCTGAGAAGTCACTTAGCCTATCATCTTGGTACTCTTTTAATCGTGGGCCATCTATACAAATTATTCAACATCAATTGCCTTCTTTCATACATTCTTAAGCTGTTTAATTTTGCATTATATTTTCCCAATGCAAAGAAACAATATTTGGAAAAATCTAATAGTAAATAATTAAATTATTAACAGTTAATGTTTCTGGAATACTGCTTGAAAATAAGTTAATTCAATGTAACAACATGTTGTTGTTGTTATTTTGACGCATGTGTATTGTGTATTTATTATGTTTTTTGACGATGAGCCGTAAATGCTCAAATTGCAAATGAACTATCTGTTCTGTTCTGTTCTGTTCTGTTCTGTAAAAGGCATTTCAAATTACTGGCTGAATACAATAACTGAACAGAATAATTTGAGGTTTGTTATTTCCGCTCAACTTGGTAAAATAATTGTCTGAACTCAAAAGATCAATTCAGTTAACTTGATAATAACTAGATAATTAGATAATAGACCATAATAGACCAAAATAAGAAAAATGACGTCCAATTGATTCCTCTAATCGATAGAGGCTGATTTAAATACAAAATGTGAAGCAATTGGTAGTATAGCTTGGTCATTACCATTACACTGTTAATGTCTATGAGTGTTGTTGACTTACTGATCAGGATTTTGTAGCGAATAAAGTTTACTTCGGTTAAAAACGAATTAAGTTTAATTTGCTTGCGTCGAAATGCCGGACTCTGCCTCTATTGAAATCTCTGTCACAGTGATAATACTAAACGTGATTACACCAAACCATTTTTTTATTTTTATTTTGCTACTAAGTATATGTAATGTTAAAACATATGAAAGTACAGTGACTGATATATGGAATTTATCGCATTAACAATGCTCTACATAGCATTAATCAAACATACAATAATGCCTTGTAAAGTGAGTCCATGGAAATGGTAAATACTGCATACCGACCAGAGTTATATCCACAGCGGTCGAAGGCGAATCATGATACCTTTTTGTCAGCAGTGATCAAACAACTGTGCATATCCTTATTAAAACATGTAGATTCTGATCACAATCAGATATACCAGAACACATGACTGTATTATAAACGTAAAAAGTAAAATAAGCAATTGCTCTGCAAGATTAAAAAATATTATTATTACTTCAGATAAAAAGAGCTTCTTACTATTAAAATTAAATTTTAAGCATAAGCTGCATGCTTAACACACTATGCGACATATTCGTTATTTAGCAGCTTCTGCCAGCGCGAAGTAAGTAATCATTAATTTAAACGGTCTATTAAAAAGGAGTTTAAAAAGTCATTTTTCAAAATTCGTAACTAAATCTTGACATTACGCCATACTAGCTCTATTCATTAAATGAATGGCAATTAACCATATTGTCAAAACGCATTAAGTCGAGAGCTTGTCAAATCGATCCAACATAGTAGACAATGCAAATGGAAATTTTTTAAAAGCTAATTGTGTTGGTGTTTACTTAATACTCACTAACGATTTTGTATCGAGATGATGGTGTAAATACTTTTAATGCATTACCTTTGTAANTAAAGTTTAAAAATCATTCAGTTTCTTTTTCTTATGGGTTTCACCGTTGGTACACACATATTATTCTGTGTCGCCCCAGATGTAGGATGTGACTTTCGACGTGACATAACCAGTAGCCGACCCTGTTCCGAATAGGACGGTGTTCCCTGCGATCCCGAATCCTGCTGCACCTACGCTTTGTGCAATCGCGAATGCACTTCCTGATACGACTGCTGTGCCCTGAAATTGAAGTATTGGAATGACAAACGTCTAAATCACCACTGACTATTGTTTTTTTGGTTGGCGGGGTAGTTTGTATTTTATATATTATAGCATTGCTTAGTATAAAAAAAATATGTTGCAGTAAGCAACACTCGTATGTAATTTAGCTGGATATTTTTGTTTACGTTATTTGTGAACATGACACTATTAAATGGTTTATCATGCCCAATATACGAATGTGTGAATAGCTGTAAATAAACCTGAATGGAAGCGGCTATGGACCCAGCCACAACACCAGCGGATCCGAAACCGAGAGCTGCAACTGCCACTGGAGCGGCTACAATAGCAGTGGCGCCACCTATGACAGCCAATCCTGCTGTGGCCGCATTGCCCCACGTCAGCCAAGAGTCTGCAACATCGAATTGTATGAGTGATACGGGCATTATTGTGGTTGTTTGAAATGTGATAACAATTTATATGCCACTGGACGAAAATATTTATAAGCGATTGCGCGACTTTAAATAAGTGTGTCTTTTTCAAAATGATACCGGGGATTTCAATAGTTTAAAAAACCAAGTCCAATGAGCCCTGCTCAGAAATGTTGAGGAGTCAAACTAAATTTTGCAGGGGGCATTGTTTTAGCGAGGCTAAATGTATTTATGTGTTTTAAGTAAAAAAAAGAATTAACACACCCCAAAAAAAGTTGTATTGCTTTATTTAATTATTAAAATTTTATCAAGCACTTTCAAAACATTCAGACACAATCATAGCATATATATTTTAAATTTAATACGTGTAATTAGAACTTCAGCAACAATTTCACCGTAAAGTGTATCAATAACTACGATTTATTATTAACACACTATATAAACTGGTAATATATTTTGGCAATTAACACATTCTCACACGTGTATACTGCTGTGCTGCTGTTGGTGATGCGAATTTGGGTTATATTTTGCAAAACTTATTCACATGAAGTTACTTTTTTTTCTTTTTTAATTTATTCATTTTTATTTAGAGCAACTTTGCATTGATTCATAGAAAACAAACAAAAACAAGTTACCACTGAGGTAGTAATTTATTTTGACAGCAGGGGTATATTTTGAACAAACTTAGTAGAGGACCACCATACGATGGTGTACATCAAACATTAAACCCATACTTCTTGCAGTTTTAGACAATTCGTCCAAACTTTCGAGAGTCTAGTAAATTAATTAGGCAGGAGTGTTGGGACTTACTCCGGGTCCACTCATAATGCAGCCTCGGGCGCGGAAGGACATCATTAATTTCGAAATACGCACTCAGACAGACAACAAACTTCTGTGCCCTACAGTTTCAGGGGAGAAGACGTTGAGGGTTTTCACTTTATACATAAACGGAAAACAAGTAACCTCTAGGGCGGGGCAAATTTTCGACCCCAGGTTCATGATTTGAACAAACTTGGTAGAGGTCCACCACTATCTTGACACAATCTTGTTTATATCATGAATACACTATTTGCAATTTTTATGACAAACACGAAATAATTATGTAACATGTTATGGGGTCTGCGAAGTCACTTAGCCTATCATCTTGGTACTCTTTTAATCGTGGGCTATCTATACAAATTAATCAACATCAATTGCCTACTTGCATACATTCTTAAGCTGTTTAATTTCGCATTATATTTTCCCAATGCAAAGAAACAATATTTGGAAAAATCTGATAGTAAATAAATAAATTATTATCAGTTAATGTTTCTGTAATACTGCTTGAAAATAAGTTAATTCAGTGTAACAAAATGTTGTTGTTGTTATTTTGAAGCATGTGTATTGTGTATTTATTATGTTTTTTGACGATGAGCCGTATATGCTCAAATTGCAAATGAACTATCTGTTCTATTCTGTTCTGTTCTGTTCTGTAAAAGGCATTTCAAATTACTGGCTGAAAACAATAACCGAACAGAATAATTTGAGGTTTCTTATTTCCGCTCAACTTGGTAAAATAATTGTCTGAACTCAAAATATCCATTCAGTTAATCTGATAATAACTAGATAAATAGATAATAGACCTCAATCTCGACATTACGCCATACTAGCTCTATTCATTAAATGAATGGCAATTAACCATATTGTCCAAACGCATTCAGTCGAGAGCTTGTCAAATCGATCCAACATAGTAGACAATGCAAATGGATTTTTTTTAAAAGCTAATCGTGTTGGTGTTTACTTAATACTCACTAACGTTGTTTTTTTTATCGAGATGATGGTGTAAATGCTTTTAATGCATTACCTTTGTAAAAAACATAAATTGCTATAAATGAAAAGATACTCGATATCCTGATGTTTCTTAATCAATACTGTATCGAAAGAATACGACCTGGGGTAATACTACGAATGTTAGTTTGATCCTAAGAACGGATTGTATAATAAATTGATAATACTTTCAAGTAATAAATATTACCTGATTTATCCTCACAACCCGCATTCACACCAGTCATCAACAGAAACACAAATAATACAGTCAACATATTTCTTTCTTGAAACATGTCTTATTGTATACAATCCGTTTCCACTATGAAGGTACGTGCAGGTGCGCGTTTATCCGGAAGCTACGGTCTCCAACGTTTATAACGGTTACATACCAGTAAATACATTTTGGGTCGCATTAATCACCCGCATTTTATGTTTACGTCGAATTATAAAGACTAATCATTTCCCTTTGTTACTTTAAACATATTTATTTCCAAATAATGACATTTTACGAATATATACATTTGTTCAATACATACATAATGGAAAAAGGGTTAGACCTAAAGTTCTTCAACATTATCGTTGGTCTTTCCCTTGCGATAATTTTAACATTTAAATTTTCCCTTTGTGTATAAGTATGCAAGCTGTAAATTTGAAACTTCCATAGTAATCACTTTTTTTTAATTGCAGTATTCCTTATGTAGACGATTCATAATGATTGCTAAATTGAAACAAAGGCATCAATGCCGCATATTTACGATATTGTGCAGACCTTGGTTGACAATGGTAGTTCCTTTTAAATTACGTGGTTCCAGTGATATGTTTTAATGCAACAATACTATATAAATTGGCATTATTCATGCTTGTACGTTCAATTCGTTGTTTTCGTTTTGTTTTCATAAGGTAGTATCAAACTTTTATTTAAAAAATGCATTTTTTTTTCCAAAGAATGACATATACTTAAATCATTTCTAGAGTTCTAGTCACTGCAAATTAACTCTGTCGGCCGCCTTAAACAACCCGCACAGGCTGATTCATAACGATAATTAATAACGTGGCAATGAACAAAGTAATACATGAATACACAATGACTTTGAGGTTACAAACGAGGATATGTTTTGATAGAAGCTGTAGTCCTGGTCTCAAAACTTTTGTGTTAAACCTTTCTTGTACTCATGTACAAACAAAGCTGACACGTTTATTATACTCGCGATAGGACACCTTTGATTAATGGTTCAATCGGATTTATGTTTTTCTTGACCATTTGCAAGATCGAGTTTTAAAATTGTATCAAGGATATCACTCTTCAACGAAGACTGGTTTGCTATCATGATTTTATCAAATAAGCGTCACAAAGGGCAACCGCAACCGTCTGCAGCAAGTTTTAATTAATTAACGAATACATTTAATTTTTTTTTTGAATATACTTCATGCAGAAAAATAATTATAACACATTTTATGAGAAAGATTCTTATAGATTCCGCAAACATATAATCTTCTATAGTGTTCACAAGGTTTCATTGTATAAGGAAACGGGTCTCCTAGGGCAATCATGTATTTCAACAGCCGCGAACCATTTTAGGGTCAAGATATTATTAGAACAAATGTTCTGGCACACTTTTATGAAGATTGGACAACACAAGAGAGTGTACAAAGGGTTTCAGTGTAGCCATATAAGAAAAACTGCTTCGTCACTTGGTGGCAATGTTTTTCAACAGACCGGAACCATTTTCTAAACTGCTCGCCCCATGGCAGCCATGTTCTTGAATAGACCGGAACCATGTTTTGAACTTAGCCGACATATTTGTATGTTTATTATAATATTGCTGAAAAAAAATGTTGAATATTGGTTTTTTGTCATCATATACAATACAGGAAGCTTATTTTCAGAAACCATTTGCTTAATATTATTTGAGTACAAATTTACTTACATTTTTTTTTATTTGATGTGGACTCTCGCCTCCAAAAGGTTTAAGGGTTTGTCACCATACTGATGCATGGTCTATTTAGGCAATCTCAGTGTCAGTTACTACTTGCTATGCATGCTGTGTTGTCAACTTATTATACCAGATACACGTACATGTATTTTATGCGTTATCTTTATTGTTTGATCTCAAATTATCAATGGCTTTTTGACTTTTAGGGGCAGTCGTTTTGTTGCAATATTGATTTCAAAATTACGGTAATAATTCTTATGTTAAAACCTTTATACGCAAGAAACTGCCTTCTTTATCAAACATCAAATATTTCGTATAATAAATTTAACACATGCACAATCAGTGTTTCTTATAGCAATAGCCAAAATTTCAANAACAGAAACACAAATAATACAGTCAACATATTTCTTTCTTGAAACATGTCTTATTGTATACAATCCGTTTCCACTATGAAGGTACGTGCAGGTGCGCGTTTATCCGGAAGCTACGGTCTCCAACGTTTATAACGGTTACATACCAGTAAATACATTTTGGGTCGCATTAATCACCCGCATTTTATGTTTACGTCGAATTATAAAGACTAATCATTTCCCTTTGTTACTTTAAACATATTTATTTCCAAATAATGACATTTTACGAATATATACATTTGTTCAATACATACATAATGGAAAAAGGGTTAGACCTAAAGTTCTTCAACATTATCGTTGGTCTTTCCCTTGCGATAATTTTAACATTTAAATTTTCCCTTTGTGTATAAGTATGCAAGCTGTAAATTTGAAACTTCCATAGTAATCACTTTTTTTTAATTGCAGTATTCCTTATGTAGACGATTCATAATGATTGCTAAATTGAAACAAAGGCATCAATGCCGCATATTTACGATATTGTGCAGACCTTGGTTGACAATGGTAGTTCCTTTTAAATTACGTGGTTCCAGTGATATGTTTTAATGCAACAATACTATATAAATTGGCATTATTCATGTTTGTACGTTCAATTCGTTGTTTTCGTTTTGTTTTCATAAGGTAGTATCAAACTTTTATTTAAAAAATGCATTTTTTTTTCCAAAGAATGACATATACTTAAATCATTTCTAGAGTTCTAGTCACTGCAAATTAACTCTGTCGGCCGCTTTAAACAACCCGCACAGGCTGATTCATAACGATAATTAATAACGTGGCAATGAACAAAGTAATACATGAATACACAATGACTTTGAGGTTACAAACGAGGATATGTTTTGATAGAAGCTGTAGTCCTGGTCTCAAAACTTTTGTGTAAAACCTTTTTTGTACTCAAGTACAAACAAAGCTGACACGTTTATTATACTCGCGATAGGACACCTTTGATTAATGGTTCAGTCGGATTTATGTTTTTCTTGACCATTTGCAAGATCTAGTTTTAAAATTGTATCAAGGATATCACTTTTCATCGAAGACTGGTTTACTATCCTGATTTTATCAAATAAACGTCATAAAGGGCAACCGCAACCGTCTGCAGCAAGTTTTAATTAATTAACGAATACATTTCATATTTATTTTGAATATAGTTCATGCAGAAAAATAATTAGAACCCATTTTATGAGAAAGATTCTTGAAGATTCCGCAAACATATAGACTTCTATAGGGTTCACAAGGTTTCATTGTATAAGGAAACGGGTCTCCTAGGGCAATCATGTATTTCAACAGTCGCGAACCATTTTAGGGTCAAGATATTATTAGAACAAATGTTCTGGCACACTTTCATGAAGATTGGACAACACAAGAGAGTGTACAAAGGGTTTCAGTGTAGCCATATAAGAACAACTGCTTCGTAACTTTGTGGCAATGTTTTTCAACAGACTGGAACCATTTTCTTAACTGCTCGCCCCATGGCAGCCATGTTCTTGAATAGACCGGAATCATGTTTTGAACTTGGCCGACATATTTGTATGTTTATTATAATCTTGTTGAAAATACAAATGTTGACTATTGGTTATTTGTCATCATATACAATACAAGAAGCTTATTTTCAGAAACCATTTGCTTAATATTATTTGAGTGGAAATTTACTTACCATTTTTTTAAATTTGATGTGGACTCTCGCCTCCAAAAGGTTTAAGGGTTTGTCACCATACTGATGCATGGTCTATTTAGGCAATCTCAGTGTCAGTTACTACTTGCTATGCATGCTGTGTTGTCAACTTATTATACCAGATACACGTACATGTATTTTATGCGTTATCTTTATTGTTTGATCTCAAATTATCAATGGCCTCTTGACTTTTAGGGGCAGTCGTTTTGTTGCAATACTGATTTCAAAATTACGGTAATAATTCTTATGTTAAAACCTTTATACGCAAAAAACTGCCTTTTTTTATCAAACATCAAATATTTCGTATAATAAATTTAACACATGCACAATCAGTGTTCCTTATAGCAATAGCCAAAATTTCGACGCTAGAGATGTGCTCGATAACATAGATTTAACAAGATACAAAATGCTATTTTTTATGTTTTGTGGTACAATATATTCAACACGAGTTCATGTACCAATTAAGTCTTCGTGTGTCGTATGAATAGATATCGTTGTGGGAAATAAAATTGGAACATATTTGTGTCACACAAAAATAAAAGACAGTACATAAAGACAGTTGCTGTCGTTGTGGTATAATTATGTGGTATAAACCGACAACAGTGCAATATCGTGCATGCTTTTATTTCGAAAGAATGTCATGTAAACAATCAAGTAACGAGTATGTATAGGTTGCATACATCATAACTGTAAGAACCCACAGTCGTAACAGGAAGTGCTTCGCGGAGACACAGAGCGCAGGCGCAGCAGGTTTCGAGATCAGGAATACTGCAGGAAGGAATATCATCGATATTTTTGTGTCGGCTACTGGATGATCCACATCGTACCACTGGGATGACTTTACCATAAGGTGTGCTGAACTTGCGTAACACAAACGAAAATCAATCATATGATATGGACCCAGTGGCGACCCCAGTCGATGTGAATCCTACCGCCGACATAGCCACTGGAGCAGCGCCACTGCCCCGGCGCCGACGGCAACCGCCTCGCCCGTCTTAGCGGCGTTTTTCCATGTCAGACGCTTGTTCTGTCAGACGGATCAGTTAGTATAATTACATTCACTGTTACGACAGTGATTTACTCCATAAATTCTTATGCATAATAGATATTGTTACTTTTGTGTTACAATTTTTAGTTTTTACGTAAGTAAGATGTTCTTCGCCCCGTTTTATTAGGGAATTCACGCATTACGCACATACTCCAGAGTCAATACATTTTATTCATTGGCCAGTATCTGCTATACAAAGAACAACTCTTCAAATATCTTTCTATGTCAACGATATGCCTTAAATAGTAGTAGTAATACTTGAATTAGAGGTGGTGGTGGAGGTGGTGGTGGTGGTGTTGGTGTTTGTGGTGATATGCTTAGTAGCAATTATAGAAGTAATAGGTATAGTATTAGTAGCAGCAATAGCCGTAGTTGTTATGATTTATAGCAAAAGAACAAATAACTTGCGTTAGTCTGAAGAAAGAGTTCTAGCTGTTTGAATATGAAACCAAAAAGCACAAGGCAATAGTAACACGAAACATATTTTGATTTTAAAAACTAAGTCGTTACTCAGGAAGATCCAAAAGACGTGTACGCAAATTATATGCACAATTTAAGTCGCATACGTACACTCATCTTGTATCTAGATCTTTTTATCTAGAAAGCAAATCGTGTGAATACTAGTTATCAGGTAGTATATAATTACATTTTAGAACATTGTTACGATGCATGTACTTTTCAGGTTGTGTCCCTAATCAGACAATTCGGTCTTAAATGGACTTGTTTACATATGTTCGTATATGCGGCAAATGTCGTAAAGTGTATTTGCTAAAAAAAATGTATTTCTTGGAATGATATATAATATTTAAAATATCAAGAAAAAAAGGAAGAATAAAAAATGCTTTCACTAGGAGTAAAATCTGGGTTCTTTGTGAGAATAACAATTAATTGATACAGCATAATTGTCTTCTTTTGTTGTAAAGAAATCCATATGTTTCTTTCTGGGTGTGTTCGGGTGAGCGATGGTTTAAAGAGTAACGATTGTACATATATAATAGTACTGCAGGAATATTTACAGATTTAGCAGCTGTTACAAGGAAATTGTATAATAAGAGAATAATACGGACTGTTATTTTATTGTAAAATAATAGCAGTAAAGTATTGATTTTTGTATAAACAAATATAAGTCTATTGTATATTTGAACAGGGAATAGCACGGTACTTTTTAGAAGAGATCGACGTAATATGCACACCATTTTTGCAAAGTCGGCTCAGTGTAAACCCAAAACAGCAACAGAAAACTATTGCCTCGTTGTAACTGAAAAAGTAAGTTTTTCTGAATATTAGCAAAGAGCCAAAGCTACATGCAAAAGAGTAATTACCACTTCAGTAATATAAAAAACACACGTAATAAACGAAATTGGTTGCTCATGCGCAGAGGCTCGAACATACGATCTCATGATATCAGATCTATCAAAACATATTTTTATTTTGTGTCGAAATTCAACTTTCAGAAATTATCCATTACTATTGTTTATTTAATATCCAATCAAACACGTTTGGAACCAATTCTGAAGCTTTCGAATTAGTTATATAAACCGACTTCGTAACCAGACTGAACACGTTGATCATTTATACATTGTGGAATTACAAATTGTTACAAATTGACGTCGCATGCTAGGCGTCACTCGGCTCCGCTGGGCCGATATATCGGGCGCAGGCGGAATTAAGACATCCGGTCAAGCGCTGCAGTACGTTATTTTCTAAGTCTATACAATGTATGAGTGCCATGCATTTGTAAGGATCTTGACTTGGCTATACTAGTTCTGTTGATGAAGTAACAGAACTAAAGCTTCCGGTGAACTGTTTAATGTATTGTGTCGGATACTTAACGTGTACTTTCCCAATAGTGAAAAATTACCAGATTGATTTAAAAAAAAAAGACGTGTATTATAACGTTTTGAACGATATTTAATTTGGTTCTAATAATCAACTATAATTAATTCTAACACGGCACGTGCCAAATTTCATATAAACAAAGAAGAAAATCGACCATGGGTTATTTTGCAATAATTGTGGGCGGAGCTTATACACTGAAAGCACGCGCTGTAGCTAAACTTAACATGTCGATACATTTTCCACCAGCGTAATAATCCGGTATTTTATGAATGAAAGTCAGTGTTGTTATTGTTTTAGCTGTAACAATCTTGCGTTAATATAAAGTGTACAATGTAAACATGTAAGCTTACACAAGTAGTTGTTGTTCTTATTTAAGCAAACGGGAGAACAGCCGAAAGTTATTTTTATATAACTTCACATAAATAGTACACAAGAAAAATAAGATACATTGTATAAATCTTTAGTAAAAACCGTGTTAGAATCGAAATAATTCGTGTACGTTATATTTTGTTGTCGAATAACCCACGGCCGGAAGTTAAGATGCGTGGTTCGCACTCGTGATTTAATCCATACGCATCTAAACTTCCGGCCGTGGGTTATTCCACAACAAACTATAACGTACACGAATTATTTCTTAAGTAACTGTCTTTCTCTCTCTTTACAAATTAGTATACGTTATATTAATACATGAAGAGTGTTTGTAAAGGCTGTAGAACAAACTAAGTTAGTTATTTTATGTTTGTGTCGAATGGTGCTACAAGTGTTTATACCATATACACCAATCACATCGCAACATTCTACGACGCCGATCCTAACGGGCTGTTACTTGTAGACGTCACGTGATATCTGACATGCGTGGCATCAAACTCTACGCAGCGGTTATCTCCCCACGGCTACTGGCGATAACCACTGCCATCACAAGAAAATCCGTCCAGATCTGGAATGATTTGTTTGTTGTTCAAGTATTATATTATGACAAAAAGTATCATTTTCTTTTATATTTTGAAAATAGTGTATAAGTTTAGGTTCATAATGAAACAATAAATTACCTAAATTAAAAATAACAACGAGACAATTATTGCACCACGTGGCACGGCTATCATCACGTGGTTGGTTATAACGGCAGGGATTGATATCGAGCTATGCTCGGAACCAGTCAAATCTCTGCGAGGAGGTTGGCGTGGCATGTGTGTCAATGTTGTATGGGTGTCGGAATTGTGGAATCGCTCCAATTTCCTAGGTATTGCTCGATACTCTTGTATAGTATGCTCCGTCCAGCTTGTATTTAACGCTCCGCCCACTTTATATTATTCGGATACCACAGGCTTTGAATATGGCAAAATAACTAAGGTCTCTGCGGTAGTATATTTAATTATAAAGGTTATTAACACAGGTCTGCAAGTTATATTGTTTTACACACACATACAAAATAGACGTATACAAATATGAAACAATGTTAATATACATACATACATAGTGTGAACACAAATTTACATCGATATGAAAATAATAAAAACAAATATAAGACGCACGAAAAAAAAAAGAAGAAATGTTTAAGAAATACACATGTGGAAAAGGGTAAACAATAAATACAGTATATACATGGCACATGTGAAGTAATTTAAATTCATAGTGAGGTGAGTATATTAAAAAGAAGTGTAAAGTCTGTCGAAATAAATGTCTTTCTTGAAGTCAAACTGTAAGCACAAACATACATTTGCCAGACATTTTGATAGGAAATCTGCAAAGGTGTGATTTCAGTAACTTAAGTTCACTTCTTTTTGCCTGAAGCTGTCCGCGGTGGAAGGTTAAGTCCGAAAGGAGTTCCGAAACTTCCAGTTGATGACGGAAGTCCGTTATTGATGTTCTGGAACCCACTCTGAAACCCGTTCTGCAGGGAACCATCAATTGATTGCCAACCAGTCTGGTCGGAACCGGAACTGAAGCCGTTGTTGAAACCCGTCTGCTGGTTCCACGAGCCCTGGTTTCCAGCAGAGACCGGGTTCCTCATCGATGTGAATTGTCTGTTTATTCCCCATGGGTCGCTGTTTCCGGTTGTCATTCCGGTACCCTGCAATATGATAATTTGATAACCTATGATTGAAAGAGTTTTAGTTTTATAAATAGCTTTATTAGCAAAACATAGCAGGCATTTATACGTTGTGTTATTAAAAACTATTGTACTTGGTATGTAATTTTCTTGCTAAATTATGTTGAAACTGTTATAAATAAATTTGAAGTGTAGACGAAAACTTACAAAGTTATCGGTAAGTGTAAAGGTGTTGCCCTGTTGACCATTGACTGCCCAGGAATTCGGCCCAAATTGCGACTGGTCAGTCCATTGTCCAGTTTGATCATTAAATGACCATTGTCCATTCTGTCCATTCGATGACAATTGTCCATTCTGACCATTCGATGACCATTGTCCATTCTGTCCATTCGATGACCATTGTCCATTCTGACCATTTACTGGCCACTGACTAAGCCCATTTTGACCACTCGAAAACCACTGTCCGTTCTGTCCGAACTGACCATTCACTGGAAATTGTCCGGTCTGTCCACTGGTGCTCCACTGCTGACCCCAGAACGGACCTGTTGACCACGACTGACCACTGGGCATTCCACCCGGAAACAATGGGCTCCCTGAAGAAATGAAAACAACTCTTACACGCGACGATTCATTGTTTTTTTTTAAGTATCAAAACAAGGAAACTGTTTGGATTTATGTTCGTTTGTAATGTTGCCTTGGGGAAAAACATTATTTTAACGTAAACAAACACTAAATAGTTTCTCGTGCTTCCTGAACAAAATATGAATATTTATCTCAGTCGATGTTTAATTTATCTTCTCTTGATTTTTCCCATTTTTGTCTACATTATAGTACTGCAAAACATATTTGAAACGTCAAATCTGATATGGTCCAAAAACCAAATATGTCACAGTCAATATGTTACTCTTTATAATATAGCCTCAACAATGTGTTCAATGTATTGAAAGCACTTTTTCAAGCACGTACTAAGTTTAAATATCTGAGAAAAAGAAACAACGTACAGATTATGCATTAAAACCCATATAGTTCAATACTTTAGAACTACCGACGGATAGTTCACTGATTGACTTCCTAACAATTTAATCAACGAGAACGGCATTTATTATTTAATATAATTTGCATAATTTTAGATTGTTACCTAACAGTTTGATCGTTCTGAAGAAGAGGAACGCATCGACTACCTTTGCAAAAACAAATCACGAAATATCATTTGCACTTAAAGTGCGAAGAATGTCAGATTATGGTTGAAACTTAATGCCCGGTAACTTTCGTGTTATGGCTTATGGCAATTATCAACAAAATCTTGTACGCATCTAAGCTCCAAATTGAATGTAATGGCAAATAAGCAACGATTAATCGACACATTATTTCACGTTACCGAACACATTGCCCCTTGTCCACGCGCCTCCTTGTTGCCAGGGGGCAGGGATGGCTGGAAACATAGGGGGCGGGAACGGGATCAAGGGCATCATATGTGGTTGACCTTGACTCTGGGTGATGGCGCACACAGCTATAAGGGCTGTTAGAAGTATTATCTTTAGCATTTTTTTCTGTTGTTTTATACGTCGTCTGAAAAAGAAAGATACATTGTTAGTTACCAAAAACTGAACAGTGTGAATAGTGCTTCAAAAACAAATTCCGAAGTCGTTCGTTTTGTACCATAGCGTTAAATGTGATCAATGGGTCTACAGTTTGTATAACAACAGATGGAAAAAACACTTAACTGTTAAATTGTTGCATAAAAAGTAAACATGCAAAATAATGTTACACATTTTAAGCAAAGTTAGTGTTTATACTTTTTATTGCTTCCATATTGCCCGAATTGTATTGTTATATTTGAGAAGTTATATATAATTATTAAACGATTTTTAATGACTTGCCCCAATTGCATACATGGTTAATGTAGACAAACCACCTCTAAAAAAGAGATGTCGACAGCGACAAGCATTATTGGCCTGAATAAAACCATGTTTTAAAACACAGTGCAAATGACCATATAATAAGTAAACAAACATACTTGTTTCAGTCAAAATATGATTTTCCAAAGTAAGAACAGTTTTATGTCCAAAAAGTATTATCCTGTGGTTTGTTTATTATTCACTTTAATTCCAAATGCGTATAATTCTTTTTGAACATCGTTCCCGTATTTATATATTTCCTCATCCACTATTTTGAATGCATCCGTTTCCAATAAAATGACGTTACGTTAAGGTCACCACAAGGGTAACGTATCACAACACGACATTGGATCAAAACATTTTAATTACTACTGTATGATTCGAATGACTAATTTTGAACGTTTCCGCAACGTCATTTGTTGATTTTACTTGACCTATACACAAATCCGCATACGTTATTGACACGAGATTTTGGATGGTTACTCATTTTTAATGACTAAATGGTCGCCTATTAAATACCATTTAATCAATCAAGACATTGTTCAAATATTTATTTGACGTGTAAAGTTAATATTGGGAAAACAAGTTTCCAATTTCTTGACTTTTCTTAGGAAAACATTATGTTAATATGGTGATATTGTACACGTTATATGCACGGCATTATAAGCAAGTGTTCATTGTAAGGTCTCAAACTCAACATTATTATAAGAGGGTTTATTAGCACAGTTTAATCTGGGACGACACTTTACGCACATGCATTAAACCCCCTTTTCACAGAGCGCGGCCTGATTATGTTGTGAACTTGGGGTAAGAATCTCTAATAAATAAACGAATACTCCGCGCATTAAAATGCACTATCAATTCTCAATTAAATTTGAGAAATGAATCATTATAATCAAAAACGTTCCCTTCTTATAGAATAACGTTATATTATGCTGTTTTTTTTCTAGGTTTTTTATTTGAATAGAATTATAGTTCATATCAGTATGAAAACATGTGTATATGTATATGATTGTATAACTATTTGTCTAAGTAAAGATTTTTATTTAAATAAAAATGATATTTATAAGAAAATGGTTTAAGTCATTATGGTACAAGTTTTGCTATTAAAATTATATAATACGTTGTTAAAATCAGTTCGGCTAATGCAGATCCAGCTTGGCATTGATTGTAAAGCACGTCAATATAAGGTCATAGTCAATTTAACTAAAAACAGAAAATGGTTTATGACTAATAGTGAGAGTTTTGGCTGGAGATATAATGCAACATTTTTTGTAGGTAGCTTAAATACATAGATCGCTCGGGATTCTATTAGAGCCAGTCAGGTCAAGGTCTTGATAAAGGACAGTGCTGCTAAAACTAGGAACAATCTTTTTCACCCAGTAACTTTAATAGTAATAATGATTTTGAGTAGAAATTGTGTGCGTTGACGCTCAAACACATACCTTGATTAAAGGCCCATTAATACTAACAAATCAACGGAAATTTCGTAAAGTATTTTGTAAAATAAAGTTATCCAATTAAACATCAATGTTCCTTATAGCAAAAGCCAAAAATTCAAAGCCTGATNCATTGGCGCAGTGGCGTCATAGTGCTTGAACTTGTTTTGTTTGAATTGCATCTTGCAGCTAATAAATCTTGGCAAAGGGGGAAACTACGTTTTTGTTTTGGTGTTTTGACATAATACAAAAACATGTTAAAGGTTGGCGCCTAAAATTAGTGTTGGTTGGGTTAGTGGAAACAGACAATTTTTTTAATGCCTAATCTCTCATAATAACACTCTAAAATGTAATCTATTATGAATATGGCAATATTTTCTAATATGATCATTATTAAAATAAGAAGTTTCCATGATCTTATGACCATGATGACTGACTGGGTTTGATAAAAAATAACATTATTCTGATATTTTCATGTATTATCTCATTATATGGTCCACTGTCATACTTTATCATCAGGCCTTTTAAACTGCTCCAAAATGACAATCATTTGATACTGATCCACTGAACCGTTGGCAGAGAGGCCTGGTTAAAGCAAATGAAAGCATATGGTGATTCTAAATATAAACCAAATTGCGTTTTTCCTGTTTAGAACGCTCTGCTTTTTCCGCAATAAAATTCCAGAGCTTACAGATTATCACGTTTCATGATAATGTGGATTTTTTTTTTTACCACATTGCCATGATTCGGATTTTGTCCTTGATAATTTTAAAGAGTTGTAAATAAAAAACAGACTGAGGTTTATCAAGATTTTTGACAAGATGCATCAGAGTTTGTAATTGGCCACATTGAATATTTGCCTTCTGATTTCTGGGAGAGATCTCTGCCAAGATTGGGGCCTATTTTTGAAGCCAGCAGCCTGCCATTCTCTGATTGTTTGACCTCACTCTCCGGATTACATCTGCCATTGGCACAGTGGTGTCATAGTGCTTGAACTTGTTTTGTTTGAATTGCATCTTGCAGCTAATAAATCTTGGCAAAGGGGGAAACTACATTTTTTGTGTGATGTTTTGACATAATACGAAAAAATGTTAAAGGTTGGCGCCTAAAATTAGTGTTGGTTGGGCTAGTTGAAACTAAAAACTTTTTTTACGCCTTATCTCCTATAATAAAACTTTAAAATTTGCAATCAATAATGAATATGGCAATAGTTTCTAATAATTATGACCATTATTAAAATAAGAAGTTTCCATGATCTTATGACTGACAGGGTTTGATAAAAAATAAAGTCATTCTGATATTTTCGTGTATTATCTCATAATATGGTTGACTGTCATGCTTTATCATCAGGACCTTTTAAACTACTCCAAAATGACAATCATTTGATACTGATCCATTGAACCGTTGGCAGAGAGGCCTGGTTAATGCAAACGAAAGCATATTATCGTCAATCTCAGTTTTGTCCCGAAAACAGTTTTTTACATTTTCGCAATGGTGAAAACGGCCCGCTTCTCCCACGAAGAATTCCAAGGTCCTATCCAATCGGCTTACAAAGTTATACCCATGTAAATGTGTGCGAAAATTTCCTAAGTAAATGGGGAAATTTCCAAATTAAATGCGGCGGATGAAAAAATATGAGAACATTTTCTAACTCAAGCTTTGAAAGCTTGAGTTAGACAATTTTCTCATATTTTTTTACAGAAAAAATCACACGTCACTTAGCTTTATTCTGTTATTTAAAAAAAAAAATATGAAGTTTTTTCCTTCTCCTGAAAACTTAAATATTTGAGGTTGGCCATTTTTGCGGGGAGGCGACGATATGATGATTCTAAATATAAACCAAATTGCGTTTTTTCCTGTTAAGAACTCTCTGCTTTTTCCACAATAAAATACCAGAGCTCACAGATTATCACGGTTTATGATAATGTGGAAAAGTTTTGTACCACGTTGCCATGATTCAGATTTATCCTTGATAATTTTAAAGAATTATATAAACAGAGGTTTATCCAGATTTTTGACAAGATGCATCAGAGTTTGTAATTGGCCACATTGAATATTTGCCTTCTGATTTCTGGGGGAGATCTCTTCCAAGATTGGGGCCTATTTTTAAAGCCAGCAGCCGCATTTTCNTGGTTTGTTTATTATTCACTTTAATTCCAAATGCGTATAATTCTTTTTGAACATCGTTCCCGTATTTATATATTCCCTCATCCAATATTTTGAATGCATCCGTTTCCAATAAAATGACGTTACGTTAAGGTCACCACAAGGGTAACGTATCACAACACGACATTGGATCAAAACATTTTAATTACTACTGTACGATTCAAATGACTAATTTTGAACGTTTCCGCAACGTCATTTGTTGATTTAACTTGACCTATACACAAATCCGCATACGTTATTGACACGAGATTTTGGATGGTTACTCATTTTTAATGACTAAATGGTCGCCTATTAAATACCATTTAATCAATCAAGACATTGTTCAAATATTTATTTGACGTGTAAAGTTAATATTGGGAAAACAAGTTTCCAATTTCTTGACTTTTCTTAGGAAAACATTATGTTAATATGGTGATATTGTACACGTTATATGCACGGCATTATAAGCAAGTGTTCATTGTAAGGTCTCAAACTCAACATTATTATAAGAGGGTTTATTAGCACAGTTTAATCTGGGACGACACTTTACGCACATGCATTAAACCCCCTTTTCACAGAGCGCGGCCTGATTATGTTGTGAACTTGGGGTAAGAATCTCTAATAAATAAACGAATACTCCGCGCATTAAAATGCACTATCAATTCTCAATTAAATTTGAGAAATGAATCATTATAATCAAAAACGTTCCCTTCTTATAGAATAACGTTATATTATGCTGTTTTTTTTCTAGGTTTTTTATTTGAATAGAATTATAGTTCATATCAGTATGAAAACATGTGTATATGTATATGATTGTATAACTATTTGTCTAAGTAAAGATTTTTATTTAAATAAAAATGATATTTATAAGAAAATGGTTTAAGTCATTATGGTACAAGTTTTGCTATTAAAATTATATAATACGTTGTTAAAATCAGTTCGGCTAATGCAGATCCAGCTTGGCATTGATTGTAAAGCACGTCAATATAAGGTCATAGTCAATTTAACTAAAAACAGAAAATGGTTTATGACTAATAGTGAGAGTTTTGGCTGGAGATATAATGCAACATTTTTTGTAGGTAGCTTAAATACATAGATCGCTCGGGATTCTATTAGAGCCAGTCAGGTCAAGGTCTTGATAAAGGACAGTGCTGCTAAAACTAGGAACAATCTTTTTCACCCAGTAACTTTAATAGTAATAATGATTTTGAGTAGAAATTGTGTGCGTTGACGCTCAAACACATACCTTGATTAAAGGCCCATTAATACTAACAAATCAACGGAAATTTCGTAAAGTATTTTGTAAAATAAAGTTATCCAATTAAACATCAATGTTCCTTATAGCAAAAGCCAAAAATTCAAAGCCTGATGTGGTCTGGTAACATAGATGCTTGTAGATATAAATGCACGTTTTTATTTTTTTGTGACACAATTAAGTCTACTTTAATTTCCCGCACTGATATCTATTCATACGACACATGAACACTAAAATGGTACCATGTTAGTGTTAGTGATGGCATTTGTGGCAAGTCGGATCGAGGGAAAAGTTAATGTAACTAAAATAGCAAAATATGGTTTCTTATATATATATATCTTGACTTTATATGGAGGTATTGCTCTGAAATTGTGTGTGTGTAAAACTTACATGTACAGCTAGATTGGAATTGCAAAATTAATTTAAATGTAAGTACATTTAATACTTAAACTTTGAATACCTGGTTACTTGTCATTTTGATGTTTTTTTTTCTTTAATGTATTTTACTGACTGCAATTTATAATGACCGTGTATGTTACAATGATTTTTATATATAAAATAATTAGGCTATACGTTATTACAAGAATAATAACGACTTTACCTAGAGCGTGCATTTGTTTGCTTAGGGTATTTAAAAACCATTGGAAATCGCAGTAGTACATAATATATTCTGCCTGTTTGAATTTGGAAAAACCCTTTAATCCGTCGGTACAAAGAACGCTTGCCAATTTTATTCAACTACTCCTGTTAGCTTCATTTAAATAAAAATGATTGATACGGTATGTACTCTTGAAGGGTTTATTTCCAGATTTCTGGGTCAGTTTTGTTTGTGCCAGCAAATTAGTGGTTTTAAGCGAAAGCTGACTTATGTGCTTTTATTTACTGTCCCTTCTCAAAGCTAAGCTTGTCACCACATGATATGCATGTTCCTTTCTTAAAGCTTTTTTTAATGACTGAAATATGTTTGCCAAGTGCATGCTCTATATACAAATATTTAATTAATGTTTTATATCAGTTTTAATATTTACTTTTCGTCAACAAAAGTACCTATTACTACCAAATAGGTACGTTTCTCCTAACTGAAAATAAACGTTTTTTAACTGTACATAAATGCATGTATGACATTTACTATTGACCGTTTCATCAAGGACATTACGGGATTTTAACCGAATCGTCTTAATTCTACAAAATCCAATGCAAACATTTTTAATCCGACGTGATCGATGAAAGCAAATAAGTGCTCGACTAAGCCTTTATAGATGACAACTACTTCGCCAGCGTACTTCATCAATCAGTAATCTTCCCTCACCAGTCCACAATATCCATATGTAAAGCTTGTCCTGTTCAATATATGGTTGATAAGATATATTACAGTCTGTCCTAAGTTTTATTTAATTGACTGTTTTCTCTGTTGTGAGCGTTTTTTGGTTGCCCTGATATGTAATGATTCTGTTGTTTTTTTAGTTTGGATATTAACAACATGACCGCATGCTTATTTTTTGCGTTTTAATGTACCCATTTTCAATCTCAGTCCTTTTTCGTTGTATTTTACGGTTCATGATATGCTATTACGACCGTCGCTGTTGACCCTTAAATCCAGGACAACACATAAATGATATTTACATTAGACGCATGGTAAATAAAACCATGTCTTTGATTAAGAATAAATGTGCAAACCACAGAACATGGATATCCTGTGAAATTCCTCATTTACCTCAAATGATTCCTACGTTTAGCTTTCCAGCTTGGGTGGGATGAGTGTTTAAAGATTGGAAGGGACGCAACATATTTAAAAAGGGTGGTTCATAAAAAGTGAATGTTCCCTGCTATTCTGCTTACGCTTAATCCATAAAATGACGTGGTGAAGTTAAAGAACATTAATTAATGTATTCTTCTTTTCATTTTTTTTTATTTCACAAAAATACAAAATTATGTAAATAAACTACTTTTTACATTTACATACAATGTTCTAAAAATAAATAGAGTAAATATTTTTAACGGTTAAAAATAATGAACACAGTTGAACGATGCATCTAGAAAGACTAACAATTTAAACAAAAGAGTGGTGTATAATGATAAAAATGCAATAAATATATTGCATTCATACATATGGTACATGTGCAGTTATATAATTGCACTGTGAGGCAAACATATTGAGAAACAAAAACACTTCGAAATTTAATGGAAGTAAAAATTCAATACAAATCTCGTTCTTTGTTTCAGTAGGCACAAATAAGCAATCGACAGCCATGTTTCATTTCAATATCCGTTACTTTCCGATACTTAACATTACTTCTTTTTTAACCATTGGCTGT
>VMBQ01004675.1:12169-52939 GCA_007657795.1 Dreissena rostriformis
GGCCACGTTTTTTGACCGATCAGGACCATTGTCGAACTCATCTGAGATATAAATAAAACCAATGTTTTCACTAAGTTTCATGATGATAGGGCAAAAAATGTGACTTCTAGAGTGTTCACAAGTCTGTTTTAATAAGGATAATTTTTTAATAAATATAAGGAAAATGTGCCCCCCCCCCAGCAGCCATTTTTTGAATGGAGTGGAACCATTTTCAAACTCAACTCTCGTATTTAAAGAAACAAATGTTGTTCTGACCAAATTTCATGAAAATTGGGCCAAAAATGTGACTTCTAGAGTGTTCACATGTTTTTACTATATACATATAGAGAAAACTGCCCCGCCCACTGGCGGACATGTTTTTACACCGATCTGGACCATTTTCGAACTCATCCAAGATATCAATAAAACCAATGTTTTGACCAAGTTTCATGATGATTGGGCAAAAAATGTGACTTCTTTCTCTGTTCACAAGCCTTTTTTACAATATAAATATAAGGAAAACGGCCCCGTCCCCCTGGCAGCCATGTTTTTAAACAGACTGGAACCAATTTCCAACTTACCTCACATATCTAGGAAACAAATGTTCTGACCCAATTTCATGAAGATTGGACCAAAAATGTGACTTCTAGAGTGTTCACATGTTTTCACTAAATACATATAGAGAAAACTGCCCCGCCCCCTGGTGGCCATGTTTTTTCACCAATCTGGACCATTCTCGAACTTGTCCGATATATCAATAAAACCAATGTTTTTACCAAGTTTCATGATGATTGGGCAAAAATTGTGACTTCTGGAGTGTTTACAAGGTTTCTCTATAGCCAAATAAGGAAAACTGCCCCGCCAACTGGGGGCCATGTTTTTCAACTGACCGGAACCACTTTTGAACTCAACCAACATATCATTTAGAAAAACATTTTTACTAAGTTACATGATGATTTGGCATGAAATGTGACTTCCACAACAAGGTTTTTCTTTTTTTTGACCTAGTGACCTAGTTTTTGACCCAGCATGACCCAGTTTCGAACTCGATCGAGATATCATTGGGACAAATCTTCTGACCAAGTTTCATGAAGATCGGACAAAAAATGTGGCCTCTAGAGTGTTTACAACCAAATGTGAACAGATGGATGGACGGACGGACGTACGACTGACAAAGACCGATCCCAAAAGCTCACCTGAGCAATGTGAGCTAAAAAATCACATTGTTTTGATTAAAATTGGAAATTGTTTTGTTGTTGTTGCCTAAAAACACTATCAAATAGCGAATGAAAGAACACTGCATTGTGTGAATTTGAAAACAAGACTTCAAAGTTCAAATGGCTTGGTGATTTTTTTCACCAAAAATTGTTCATTTATTTTTCTTCATTTATTTTTGTAAAATTCTAACTATAAATATAATAAGCACTTTTTCCATGACTTTCATTAAAAGGGATTGTGTTTATTTTAATAATTTAAACTTTACTTTTAAACTGTGTTAATGCACATATCGATGCAGTTTCAATTTGTGAGGATTGTAAAAAATAAACACAGTTTTGTAGGAAAATCTATTTAAATGATGCTAATATATATGAAGGCGTCTCCTTTAATCGTAATTTTCCAAAATTAACTGCATGTAAAGCATTTTTGATACAAAAGGGCGAGAATCCCAGAGGGGTTAACCTAAGACCCCTAGGAACTTAACCTCGTTTTGCACCCACATGACCACTCTTAATATACAGGGCCAAAATAATATTGGGACAAATGTTCTCACCAAGTTTCATAAAGATTGGGCAATAAATGTGGTTAACATGTACATAGTGTTCACAAGCTATTCCTTCATGTTGACCTAGTTCTAGTTTTGGACCCCATGTGACCAAGTTTCAAGAAGATTGGGCTATTAATGGAGCCTCTAGAGTGTTTACAAGCTTTTCTTTATTTGGAGTAATGACCTAGTATTGACCCCAAGTGACCCAGTTTTGAAAATGGCTTAGATATGATTGGGACAAATGTCCTGAACAAGTTTCATGAAGATCAGGCAATAAATGTGGCCTCATCGATATTCATAGGCTTTTTCTTTAATTTGCACTTATTATCTACTTTTTGACCACACATGAACCATTTTTTATTTTTTTTAACTCAGATGAGATAACATTTGGAAAAATGTTCTGACCATGTTTCATGAAGATTGGAAATTGATGTTGCCTTTACAGTGTTTACAAGCTTTTGCTTTAATTTGACATAGTGAACTACATTTTGACCCCAATAATCCACTTTCAAACTTGAGATTTTATTAGTTATGTTCAGACAAAGGTCATGAAACTGGGCAATAAATGTGGTCTCCAGCGTGTTCACGAGGCAAATGTTGACAACGGACAACAGAAGAGGCACAATAGATACAAGGTGTTAACAAAATCTTACCATAAGCATGTTGGGCTTAGGTGAGATTAAAACACTGTTTATTCCAATATTGATGTCTTTTTGAACTTCATTTTAAATGATTTTAAGAGCTTTTCAAAACATATTAACTTAGATTCAACTCATAGAGCTGGATAAGGAGACTTTCTGAACATTTGGATTTCTAAATAAAATAAAATAATAATATTTCTTAATAAAATAAAATTAATAATTTATGTTTGAAGTTTAAATTAGGAATTGTTTGCAGTCATTTGTGAAAAAATTATACTTGTTGAAATTTGGAATGGGGCCAAACTTTTGCCCCAAATGTTAAAAAAAACAACACTGGTGGGTCGTTAATGGTTGGTATAGCATGAATGGTGCATTATATGGGAGTGATAATGGAAATTCACTGAATTCAGTTAATGTGGGGTTTCTATTGTCACTTTCTCACTCTATAAGTTCTTTATTTGAATTAATATCAAATAAGCTGCTAGCTTGCATTATTAGTTATTCACACCAACAGCAATATCTCAGGTAATGGGCACAAGGCCATTGTGTATATATCAGTACGCATTAATGGATATTGTACCCATTAACAGCTGAATCATAGGGTATTCTCCACATGGCACTAGCTATTACCCTGGTTTGAACTTAATTATCACACAAATTAATTGCAGTTTTTCTATTTCTATCAAGCAATTAGCAGGAAAATGTAGGGTTATGTAAAATAACTGTAATAACAAAACTAACCATTACATTTGATAGTACATTTNGTGAGCCTTTGTGCCATGACAATTTACCATCTCTGATTAAGGTGAGCCTTTGTGCCAAGTACTTTTCTTGCGTGCATTGTTAAGTTGGATGATAGAAATGTAAAGAAGATAGCAATATGGTTCCTGCAAAACACACAATCTAAATCAGTCTTAGATTATTTTTTTACAATGCATGCTGAAGAAAGCAAACAAAAAGGCCCTATTTTGACAACAATTGACACCAATTGTAGTATTTTAATATCAGAATATCAAATTATAACCTAGAACAGAAGTGTTTGTGCCAGCTTCATGATCTCACACAGGTGAAATTGTTCCATGTCATCTTGAAATCCTCCAATGCACCAGGAAGTTATAGAGCCGTCATTAGCCATGTTTTGACTACAATATGCTGTAATTTGAACTTTGTCCTCAATGTATGACCTTGATAGTAATCATTTGGTTTCTGCTTATTGACGCACCATGTTGTGAGGAAAACATTCATGGCAAGTTTGTTTTCAAATCCCTTAATGTATGAGAAAGTTACAACTTGACAGGTACCAGGATGTTTAGACAGACAGACAGACAGACAGATGGTCAGACACAAGGACAGATGGATGGACTGACAGCAGACAGACAGACAGCTAGATGAACTGACAGAAAGACAGACAGATAGACAAGCTTATCACACAAAGTCATTTCTATAATCCCCCCCTGCCCCCTTCCCCCCCATATTCACTGGATGTGGGTATTAACATGCAGATACAACCATCAAGTATTGAAATGTTAAAGAAATAGTCATATGGAGAGCTTATATTTGACCCTAAATTATTTAAAGGAATTGTTTGACAAGCAAACACTCACAACTGACTAAGAAATATATAAAATATTTAAATTTTAAAACTTGAAATGGATCCAGTTAAAAGGTTTTAAAGCTTTGTTATCCTTAAAATCCATGTTTAGGAATAACATTTGTAAATGTATCACTTGCAAGGCATTTAAAACCCACAACCAAATGTACATGTTTGAATACACTAAAAATACCCATTTGGGAGTTTTTATCTCAAAGGTTTGAGTCAGGAAATGGTTTTTTATTTTTTAAATGTTAATATCTGTTTACAATTGTTCTGTATCAGTTTGCAGCAAAGATACTAAATGAAATTTAAAAAAATGTTTATAAAAATTCAATCAACATTACTGTTATTATTGACAGAAACTGGAAGAGAATTCAAACCTTCTCCTCCCTCAAAGATACTAACTTGCCCCTATTAAAGGGACTTGTTTACAGTTTATCAAAATGAGAAATTTTCAAGTCTTTGTAACAGATTCAAGAAATAAATGAACAATGTACATCAGTGTGAAAAATATAACTAATGATGCAGACTTATACTGAAAATACACTTTCGTTTACGAAAAAAGCATCGTTAGAAATTGATAAAATTATAAAGCGTCTCAGATGTGAAACAATACAAAAAAACGATTTCTTTTGTTATCGTTATATTTTTTAACAACACATGGATGGTTATACAACGAATAAAATAAATGGCAATCCATGTTAAGACGGATGGTCCGGTCCACACATAATGTAGTTGTAAAGACTCAACGACGACCCCAACATAATAAAACTCTGAATTACACACACACACACACGTGAATACGGATGGCTGAGTGGTTTGGGCGCTTGGCTTTTACTCCATGGGTCAGTGGTTCAAGCCCTGGTGTGGTAAACTTTTATTTCTCTTTTCTTATTTTTATTCTTGTTTTTATATTTGTGATCTTTAGTTCTGATGTTTATATTTATCAATTTAAAGCATTTAGTGACAAATTTCAAAACATGCCGAAATCTGTGAACAAGTCCCTTTAAAAGACAACCCAGGCAATCTGATGAAGTAAACAATAGTACATGGCAACTTCAAAAAGGAAATTTTTAAGTATTTTCATAACATTCCAAAATAGGAACAATAAGTACCATATTGCCTGAGAAATTCTAAGAACATAATTAACTTCCAAAACATATCTGTTTGAAATTGGTTTCTGCAATTTAATTTTCTGATCATCCTTGAAAAAAGATGCAACATTCTATTTCCAGAAAGAAATACAACTCTATTTTAGTATTTGAGGCAAGATAAATTACTATTTCTAACATATTATGCCTTGAAATTTGCTGAAAATGAAAGAAAAGAAATATCTTTTTCTCTAGAAATTTGAAATACCTGTCATACAGTGTCATACAGTGTGTAACATATATCATGGAATATATGCATTTTATTAAAGATTAAAACTTTTCCTCTAGATCTGTTTTCATAGCTGTTTCATATTTACTGTGATAAGCTCACCGACATATTTTTATATTATATTCTGCTGCATAGCCTTCTCAATTACGCAATACCATGACCCAGTTCAAGCAAAGCAGATTACGGCAATACAAGGAAATCCTATCCATCAATAATAATGAAACAGAAAATTGCTGGGTAAGGGTGATAAATTTTCAGATGATATATAATCACGCTAGCTAAGATTGGCGCATAATTTGCAAGGGAATTATTCTGCTAAGTAACGAAAATGTCATTATCAAGGACAACGTTTTAAGAAAACATGTATCATTTGCATTTTCCTTCAAGGAAATAGGGAGCTTAAATGCATACAAATTAATTTTAAACACTAATGAATCAAGGAAACATAAACATTTTGGTTGGTTTTAATGAGGCAAAGGCTTGTGAAAATCCAAGAGCCTTGAAGTTGTACCAATTGGTTGTATTTCTGATAAATAAAACTACATAATGGCATTGAAAATGTATTTCTATTATAAATAAAAGATAAAATAATGATGTACTGTATGTTACTAATAACCATTTTCATTGGTATTTTTTTTTTACCGTTTTTACTCATAAGTTTTGGGACGCTAAATAATAATAATTATTATTGTCTCTTGTCCGAAAATAAAAAAAGTATTTTGGCTAAAACAGGAGTGTCCTAAAATTTAGAGTAATTACGGTATTCACAATAAGTAATATCTCCAGAACTTACATGGTGTTAACGAGGAAAACATGTGGAAGGTGATTCCATCCTGTACACAGCACAAGTTGTTGTCACACAATTTAAGGACTGTACTTTCACCACACCCATAGACCTTTTTCAACTCCTCGTAAAGGAACCTGCAATCAGATTATGGATTGATATCTCTCTCACTCCACATAATTATGAACATGCAATACATAGGGCAAAATGTTGATTGATACCTTGTCAAATAGGAACCTTCAATATGTAAGTCAAGTATAAATGTGTCGTATTCTGAGAAAACTGGGCAAAATGCTTGTAGGTAAATTGTCATCCCATAATAGCCTGTGAAGTCCGCACAGGCTAATCAGGGACAACAATTTCGGCTTTTATGGAATTTTTCGTTTAAATGATGTCTCTTCTTAGGGAAAATCCAGTTTAGGCGGAAAGTGTCGTCCCAGATTAGCCTGTGCGGACTGCACAGGCTAATCTGGGATGACACTGTATGCACAAGCATTTTGCCCAGTTTTCTCAGAACATGCCACAAATATGTAAGATAAATGCCCATGCATATAGAAACCTGCCATGTGTCAGATAATCCTTTCATACCTCTCCTTATAGGAGCTTGCATTTTTTCTAAATTAATACTGTATTAAGATAATTTGGAACAAGACATCAAACTTATAATTGTAATCATGTTGGTGATTTCCTTATATAAAACTGTTCATTTCATGTTCTGAATGTATTTATGAAATATTGTGTTCCTCCACCAAAAAGGTCACAAAAGCCTAGCAGCATGGATACAGTAGCAACTGTAGCATCCACATGCATCAGCAGCAAAATTTCCATTAGTTCCCAAGGTTGAATCCAGTGTACCTGTAAGTCTTCAGTTAATATACAGTTTTGTTTCTTCTTTCCACACTTACTTTGGTTTTATTTCCAGCGATAATGACAGGCTATAAAGAATTATACCTATTTTGTAACAATCTGCTCACATTTATATTAATGAAACTAGTGAAATGCTTTTAAACTATATTATAAAAACCAGTTCAAACAACAGTACATCAAATACAAATATCTTGGTTAAAAAAACAGTTAATGCAAAATAAACAGAATACTTGACAAAACTGAAAATGGCCACCTACGACATCATTATTCACCGCCTGGGATATGGCCAGAGGTTTTCTGGCAGATAATTTTCGCTCTATAGTCTAACTCATATATCAGTGCCCACTCTTTCAATAAACCTCCAAACAAAGATGCCATAACTCAGTAAGAGGATAGATAATGCACTAAACTTAACGAGTTTAGGATAAAAACAGATCTGATTTATAATATTCGTATTAGTTGTACAATCTCAGATACACCAAACTAGTACTGAGAAAATGTCCAGCTATGTTAATAACATGTTGCTTTCTCCTGAAATATTACACCCTATGATTTATTGGAATGCACCCACTCTAATCGCTAGCAATATTTGACGTTTGGTTGATTGCCAAGCATTTTAGATTTACATGGAAACTGATCAGAGTTTAATTGCCCTCACCCCACCCACTCCCATGCTGTATATGAAGTTTTTGCATAGATAACGGATGATCAATTGCGGTGCATGGCCCATTTAATCATCAAGACCCTTATTATTGACACCAGCGGTTTCTGCAATTGGATGACCATTATAAGGAAAATGTGATTCCCGATATGGAAACTTCACTATTACTTGACTATATATAGCGCAAATTTCACTAGAAGCCCGGTTAAGGTTTTATTATATTAGAACACCTAACGATGGCAAACAAATCACTGCCGGGAAAGAGAAGGGTTGCATTTAATCTGAACTCGGGGAATTTCTGTCACTTTATTAGCAGTAATGAATTGGTAAACCATAAAAAAGTCCCAATTTATTGCGTATCTTGTTGTTTGGTTGCTAGCTTCTCATTTGCAAGCAGTAAATATCAAAGCCAGGGTAAAACAATACAGAGACTTTCTATTGTTGTCTATCTATTTAACTATGTATTGTATTACCCTATTTCTTAACTCTTTCAGTGCTGGAACCGAATTTTGAAGGCCTTTGCAAACAGTTTGGATCCAGATGAGAAGCCACAGAACGTGGCGTCTCATCAGGATCCAAACTGTTTGCTATTCTGATAGTATTCTTTGAAAAAAATTGAAGAAAATGCTAATTTTAGAATTTCAGCAGACAACATTTTAGCAGACAACAAATTTCCCAGCATGCAAAGGGGTAAGCAAACACTGTTCCAATAGACCAGCTCATTTAGCTCATAGCTTGATGGTATCCGTGACAATTTAGTTGATATCTATAAAGTGTAGGACTGTTGTTAGTTTGGATTTTTCACCGTTTTTTAACAGAATTTCGGTCATTATCATATAAGTTAACCTACTCAAGCTTTCCCATGGTTCCTGGTTTATTGGTTCTAAATGTGCATACTTAGGCCAGTAGTAGACAACTTACAAAATCAGAGTTATAGAAGAAATGATTTCATTACCAATCATCACACAAGTTATGGGTTAGCTGGTTTATCGAAACTTAAGGTATTAGCACTCTAATACGACATTTTGATTTTCTGTTCTTTCTTCGCATATTTCTTAGTGTTATGGTATTTTGCATTGATAATCAAAGTTAAAATACAATTCACCGCACAATAATTTTGTTTTTGACTTTTTAAGTTTTCAACCCCAAAATTATTTTTTTTCAATTTTTTCTGAACCATGCATTTACAAGTTTCACTCTTATTAATCAAAATATTTAACAAACAACACTTTTTTTAGTATTTATTAATAGATAAATACATACTATATACAAATATGGTAGTTTATAACATGTAAGAAAAGGAATAAAGAAAATATAAACAAACAAGTGATGTCATCATCCCTCGGAAAACCAGAAAAATTACCATCTCTAGTCACAGGTCTTTTTNCCAGAGACTACGGCTCCAGACAGCCTGGTTGTGTCACAGATATGCTACACAAGTTGGAAATCCAACCACTCCAAGACAGACGACGTGCCCACAGGTTGACGCTATTGTACAAGGTGGTGAATGGACACATACCGGCCATTTCCTTTGAACGCTACCTTAAACCACTAAGGCCTAAACGTACAATAGGGACTAAACAATACGAGGACTATATCCATTTAAACATAGTGTGTAACCTTGTGAATAATAATTCCAAGTGCTTCGAAACACTTCCAGCAAAAACTATCCTCTTTAAAAATTCATTCTTTGTTAAAACTCATGTTATTGATTGGAACAAATTAAGTCAGTTAGTGATGACATTGTCAACTCTTCAACAATATATATTTTGTTGTGCGGGTGCCCGGCCTACAAAACCCGCACATGCCTCACGATTGGGAATCAGAGACCAATCAGAATATTGCTTGCTGGGAGCACGAGTTATTACAGTCTCTTTTTGCACGGGCTGTTGCCGTGAGTAGATGTGTTTACCTGAGGTTAGTATTACCAGGAGGATTTGTGACTATATGCTAGCTGGTGACTGTAAATGTTAGCCTGTGCCTGTGTATGAATACGTGTTTGCCTGGAGGTGTATTCCCAGAAGGGTTAGAGCTATTCCTTGACGTGTAGCTGACAAGTGTAGCAGTATGTGTAGACGAAACCCTTGAAGAGCTAACAGGTATAAACACCACAATTTTTAAAGACAGTGTATCAAAACATCAATAGTGTAACAATCGCGCTCTCCACCACCGCCTAGTACAAGCCAGAATTGGTTTCTTTGACATACCCATCCTGATCCAGAATACTTCTAGTATGATACAGAAAATGTACTTGTTTCTAACAAACGACTGCACTGAAATTAGGGAAAATGGGATCAATTTTCGTTTTGTTTTTTTAGGAAAATAGAATCAATCATAATTTACAAGAAATTATCTAATTCAATTTACGTAACGCATTATTAAAAACTTACACGAAATTAGAGCGTAGCATATCACCTCAAACTTTCAGTCAAAATTGCAGCATGAAAGTGAAACTCTACCTTGCCGACATTCGTGTTTTTGTTTCTAAAAATAGCACTTCCAAAACCATAACAAACCTTTACAATCAATGAACGCCGTTCATTTTGACAACTGATATACATCATGATCCGCCTTTGTAAAAAAACAAATTCAATCANCTACAGAAATAAGAGATCACACATAATAACCCAATCCCACAGCAAAATAATAAGCTACAATACCGATTTTGGTTTGCTATTAACTGGTACATCAAAAGCCAGAAAATACTGTCAAGAGACAAGACATACAATGTTATCTGTTGATCTTGTGTTCTTAAGCTTCAATAGGCTGATAAACATTGGTACAAAATTAAATTATAATATAATATTTTACTGAGTATAAATAGAATTATGTTTGGCTTTTACAAATACAAAAATGACTCCAATATTCAATAAAAAAATGTCTGAATCCAATTAAAACAAACAAAACATTCATCATTTTTTAAACCATTTAATTGTGCAAAAATCTTTTTCACTTTTGCAAATGACACAGTTAAAAAAAAAAAAAAAGGAATGACAAAATGTTTATGTTCATTTTTCCTTTGTTTTGGCCAATTTACCTTACACACTGTCTATTTATGTCAGTCAATAAGACACATTGTGGTAAAAATATGCCGAACAGCTAAGTGCGCAAGATTACCAGGCGCCCAAGATTACCGGACACAACTAAACTCAAGTACAACAAATGTACGCCAATGATCTTCAGTAGTAAAATTAATGTTATAAACCTATCAATGAAACTTTACACTTACATCAGGATGTATTTATTCTGTTCCAAGTTAAGCAAGTACCCAGTATGTTAAGAAAAAATGAATTCACATCAAAGAGTTTAAAAGCAGTGCCGATGATTTATGTTCCCATGATCCTATCTCATCAATGTGTTACAAATAAGGTTAAGTTTTCAAATATCATAAGACATAATGTGCTTACCGCATAAACGCTCTTCTTGCTAACACTTCTGCATGGCTGTCATTTAAAATGTCTCCTGCAAATTAGATTACAATTTAATATAAAACACAACAAAACATATCTATATCTTCATTTTAACTGTTGACAGTTTACAAAATGTTAAACAAATAACTACAGCACCAACTATACTAACGTGCGCAAGGGAAAGTTACTACCGCACTAACTCTACTAAAGTGTGCAATGGGAAGTAACTACAGCACTCACTCTACTAAAGTGTGCAAGGGAAAGTTACTACAGCACTAACACTCCTAAAGTGTGCAAGGGGAAGTAACTACAGCACAAACTCTACCAAAGTGTGCAATGAAAGTAACTACAGCACCTACTCTAGTAAAGTGTGCAAGGAGAAGTTTCTACAGCACTAACTCGAGTTAAGTGTGCAAGTGTGCGCTAACTCTACTCAACTTATTGTCTGCCCAAACACAATCTTAACTGATCATGTATAATATAGCCCACATTTAGGACAGAATGGATTTCTAACAAAATCATTTTGATCATGATGTTTTCATTCAGTGTAGCATACTCTAATTTCCTGCTTCGTTTTCTTGGAATTCACTAAAATCTTTACAATAGTTCAGGAAATAGCAATTCTGTGCTAATAGATGCTTACCAGTTTTACTCAGTTTAGACGCTGGCAGACACTTTGAACCGGTCCCCAGAGCAACAACCTTCACATCCGTGTCTCCATTTCCTGTAAGGAAACGGCAAAACAAAAAGTTACATCTGACCATACCAACATATTTCAGAAAGAGCTGAATCTGAGTTCTCATGTATAAATAGAATTGGTATGAATGAATTGATAAAAACGTACTGAAAAAGCCTAAAGACCAAAAATGCCTCAAGACCAACAGCAATTAATTTGCCTCAAAGTTGTCTTCATAAAATCAGGGATGTTCAAGAATATTCTGATATCCGCATGTGTGGATTTTGTCTAAATGTTCGTATAGTAATTCAGTATACAAAAATTTGTATGAACTTAGAAAAAAAAACAAGCACTTTATTTCTCTGCTATTAGGCATACATATACAAATGCTGACAAAGTAATTCAGTATAAAAATATTTTTATGAACTTAAAAAAACAAAAAAACATGCACTATATTTCTCTGCTATAAGGCATATACCAATGCTGACTGATTTAGGTTATTATGCTCCCTTCAAAGAAGAGTGGGTATATCTTTCTTTGAATTTGTATGCCCCAATTCTTAGAAGTAGGGTACTGGTACATTGCATTGTATTTTTCAGTAGGTTCATCAGTCTGCCAATAGGTATGTCAATCAGAAGACCTTTCATTTCAGCGAGTCATCTCAAGAACACTTCAACCAACTACCTTGCAAATTTGTTAGGAAGACGCCTTTCAAATTAAAGGTCAGCAGATCAAAGGTCACGGTCACAGGGTCTTGTCACAGTTATTTTGTTTCCACAATATATTTTCAGAATGCTTTTACCCTAGATCATGAAAGCCTGTATACTGCTTAGTTCTGAGAAAGGGAAGACGCCTGTAGATTTTGAGGTCATCTGGTATAAGGTCACTCTCAGAGGGTCTTGTAAAGCAAATTCCTTCCGGCACTATTTTTGAGGACTCTTTGACCCGTGATTATTTACATTTGTATGATGGTTATATGGACAGAGAAGAAGACACATTTCGATTTTGAGGTCACCAGTTCAAAGGTCAAGGTAACATTTTTATATAAGCGTGTATCAAGAAATTGGTTTCTTCATGATATCTAGAGAATTCGTTGACCTCCAATCATCTTAATTGGAATTCTGATTACTTGGGAGGAACTTATGATGCATATTGATTTTGAGGTCAACAGGTCAAAGGTCATGGTTACAAGGGCTTGCACAAGGAAATTTGTTTCCACACAATAACTTGAAAAGGCTTTGACCTACAATCATGCATATTGGTGTAGTGGCTACTTGGGTGGAAATTTAGAAACCTATTACAACTGAGATCATCAGGTCAAGGTCACTGAGGCATGAATCAAGAAATTGGTTTCTTCACAATATCTTGAGAATTCTTAAGATAATAAAATTTAGTATGTTGATTAGTCTTGATGAAGGATGAATCCTTATCATTTTCAAATAAAGATCCAAGGGACGATTTTCCTGCAAGTCGGAGGGATACATGTTTTACAAACAGCTCTTGTTTAACCTCTAGAATTTTGTTAAAAACCATTGCCAGAGAAGACTGCTTATACAACTCTGCTATAAAACTCTATCAAAGTTTGACTGTATGTGGATTTAACATTACATATATTCAACTTTGAAGACATATATTCAGCTTTTATACAAATCTAATCGCTTAATATCTATTGTTAATATATAAAGGAACTACCATGGTATATAAATAACAGTTATAAAGTTATGAACAACACCAACGTTTAAAAGCATCTTCGTTTACATTTGCCTAACGTCATATACAAATCTGCTCTATTAAATTGGTCAATACATACAAATGCCATGATAGACAAAACACATGCATATAAATTAAATCAACACAGGTTAAAGGTTTCTGCAGACAGTTTCATAAATATTAAATTAACAGATTCAAAACAAGAGCTGCTTTTGCACCACTATTACATTGAAACGACTGGAAAACAAACAATATGTCCTAATCTGTTATGCCAGGTGCTCACTTGGCAATATTAGCTGGTTTTTAACAATTAACAGTACCAATTATTGAGTTTCAAGAAATAAATGTAATCATTATTAACAAATTACTTCTAACCTTAAAAGATTGTCATTTTGCATCAAATTATCAATTTTATTTAATTAACTTTCTGCACCTCATTTTTTTTCGAAAGCAACATATTGTGAAGTTGCAATATTTAGAACCATATGGAAACTACAAAGATGAATAATAGTGTAAAGCAATGTTCGAAAAAGGTTCTAAAGGAATTATACACTTTCTTAAAAACTACTCCTCTACTGTTCTGGAGTAGGAGTAATCACTTGTTGGTGCATCTTATAAAGTTGAAAACATGCTATTATACCAGATACTTTCTTGCTGATTTAAGTAGTAATGTTATCTGTAAGAATTCATTTATAATAATTTTATTACATGAATTTTACAATAAATTTGTTTTTATAATGGTTTGTTTGAAGAAAATATGATACATCTACAATAAGAAAGACTGACTCCACATTGCAACAGTTAATGTCATTCTAAGATATCCAGATAGATATCATACACAGAAATCTGGATATGAATAGTGGCGTCTCTTGGCATCCCTACATAAAATGCATAAACAATAAGATGTAACCAAAGATTTATTGCACAATTAAAGTCTTGTAAAGAGTCACTAACAAATCAAACATACAAACATTGGGGTTAGAAACCAGAAACTCAATACAAAAAATTAGGGCAAATATTTTTGAAATATTTATAAGTTTTTCATCATTGGCATATAAATATAAATGATAAGATAAACACAAACATCATCATGTCAACATCACAGTTTGGGAGTAAATCTGTTAAACATGTGAACATTCATCTGTTAACGTTAGAGCACAATCTGCCAAGCAGTAAAATGGCAGTTGATAACACAACTATTTTAGCAAAGCAAAAATGCAATCGCAGCAAAATTCCCTCCTTTACAATCGTCTACACACTTATTTTATTCAGATGTAAAAGTTTCTGAAAAATCTGCAAGAGGAGTTGAAAACTAAATATTTTGGTAACTAAAAATTCTAAAGTGGAAAAAGAAAGGGTCATAATTCTGCAAAAACCATCCACAGCAAAAAAAACGTTTTTAATGATTGTCTACCAGTGTTTTTGTTTCGTTCAAAATCGAGGCCGGTAATCCAGCCCCATTCCCAATGGAAAAAAGTATATATTTTTCCCAAAAAAAGGACTCAAAAATTCCCAATTGAGAGTTAAAAAAAAAATCCAACTCTATAAGTTGAACCTAGGTACATATAATTTTGAAAACACTTTAATCCTCAATTTTGAAGCATTTGTTACCAAATCAACAACAACAATAATTTCCCAATTTAAGTCAAATGCCGCGATTTTTCCCAGTCCACAGGGACCCGGCCCAATTCCCAAAATGGTGACACTGTAAACACTTTAAGGTTTAGCTGTGTATGTTTGAGTAAAATCGGGCAAGCAATTAAATAGGAGTTAAGTCAGGGGTTTTTATCTGATTTTGGGGAAAGGGCCTGGCCTTTTTTGCGGGGAAAAAAATCGCGCGAAAAGCCGGATTTGGGGGAAAANACCTAGGTACATATAATTTTGAAAACACTTTAATCCTCAATTTTGAAGCATTTGTTACCAAATCAACAACAACACTAATTTCCCAATTTGAGTCAAATGCCGCGATTTTTCCCAGTCCACAGGGACCAGGCCCAATTACCAAAATGGTGACACTGTAAACACTTTAAGGTTTAGCTGCGTATGTTTGAGTGAAATCGGGCAAGCAATTAAATAGGAGTTAAGTACACAGGAATCTATAGTTGAAAAACATTCAAGGCCATTATTAACAGGCATATCTCATCTAACAGGCATAACAGTAGTGAATGCCTAAAATTCCCAATTAAAGGTTTTAAAAACATTTAAAAAAATAAATTGCAACATTCAATTCATCTCCCTATCCAGCTCGATCAATTGAACCTCAGCAAATATTATGTTAAAACAGGTTAATTGTCAATGTTATAGTATTTATAAGCAGACACAGAACCCTCATCGAAATTTCCAAATTTTAGTCGATACAACATGATTTTCCTAATCCAATTGGCTCTTACCCCATTCCTTAAATAGTTTAAAAGTATAAAACTGGTGGGAATTTTCATATGATATAATTACAAGTGAGTAAGCAATTGTTCGAGACTAAAACTGTTATGAACGTGAACATTCTGATTGGTTGATAAAATTGATTGTGATTATTTTAGTAAGTTGAAGATAATTTACATTAAAAGTAACTTAAGAAAAAACAACAACATTAACCATATAATAAAAACAAAATCATGCTACCTAGAGGTTTTGCCATGGCTATTCCAGCAAGTAATGTCCATTCTTTGCCTTTCATTGGTTTTCCCTTCTTAGGCAATTCTGTGTATTTCTGAAGACATGCTCCGGCTATCGTCTCAGCAAAATTTGTTTCCATTGTGTTTAATTAGAGCATTAATGCATTTAAAGCAAAAGGCCTAGGCAACAACACGAGAATGTCCGATGTATTGCTATGTCCGAATACTACTACAGGCAATAAACTGCGTTACATTATGTTGTTACACAGGAGCTGCCAATACATTTATATTTTAAAGAAATACTTTTAGTATATTTTTATGAAAATGGCATATTTATAGCACTGACAAACTTTATTTGTTTCATAAATTTTGTAGAGCCTTTTTAATTTCTAACTTATACTATGCATGACAAATTTTTATACAAGGGAAGTAACTCAAATGTGGACGGATGTTGGCAAGGTCGTTCCACTAAAACCTCGTGTCACTTTAATATGGGAACAGGACTGTGGTTAATGCATTTTTATCTTGAAAAATGTAACATCCTTAGCATTACTCAGAAAATAAATCATATCATCTTCTCCTTTAAACTACATGATCACATCATTGAAAATGTAAACCACGCCAAATATCTATGGCTTACACTCCAAAGTAACCTCAAATGGGATAACACATATTAATTCAATCGCAAATAATGCAAAATAGGCATTAAGATTTCTTCGCCGCAACCTCAAAATTAACTCACCAAAGGTGAAAGATTATGCTTACAAAGCAATAGTCAGGCCTAGACTAGAATAATCTTCCACTTTCTGGGACCCACATACGAAAGCTCACATAAATAAACAGCAAAAACATTCGCAACAAACAGTTATAACAATACAAGCTAAATGATTAATATAGACACCATCAATTGGCCCACACTGGAAACACGCAGAACAAAATTCCGTCTCATCCTGCCATGTAAAATTATCCATCATTTAGTTGCCAGCAATCCTCCTGATAACCTTATTGTTCCTGTCGACCACCGATCCAGACTCAGCAGTACCCATTGTTTTAGACACATGCACACCTCAAAGACTCTTTTAAAATTTCATTTTTCCCGAGAACAGTTATCCGATCGAATTCAATAACTCCCTATATACATGAGGCAGCCATAAAATAAGTTTTCAAACCCCTCACTCATGTGGCTGTCTTTGTCCCCCTTATCCACTTGTGGACACTTACCAGGTACATAATTTTAAATTAAAACCCAATTGAGCATCTTTGTACAGTTTTCAGACCTTAACCTTCAGGCACAGGCACAAACTATTCTTTCTAGAAGGAGTACTGTATCGGAAGAAGAAGAAGAATAAAAAAAGGCCCTGTACGAGCAAGTGTTATTTTCTGTTTAGTTGAAGTTTATAATATGTTAAAATCAGATGTTAAAAAACAAAGTGTACATGATTTAATATTAGCAAAATAAATACTTTATCGTTTAAATATTCAATATCAGGTTCAATATCTATATCACGAAAAAAAATTGAGTAATGGTGCAATATTATTCCGTTAAAAGTGCTTCATCTTCATATTTTGTATTTGATCATACCGGTAATTGGTATTGATATAGTTGCCAGCGTTGAATCGCATTATTTGACGTTACACAACCTCCAGCCTTCTGTGTTTGGCCGGGGTGTGCAGGCCAACAGATGGACTAGCATATTCACGTGTTTGACTGTCAAAACACTGTAAGAGTGTTACCATGTATATTTGGTTTTCATGTGTGATTCCGCCTTTTTGAGGTATTGNAAGAAGAATAAAAAAGGTCCTGTACGTGCAAGTGTTATTTTCTGATTGGGTGAAGTTTATAATATGTTAAAATCAGATGTTAAAAAACAGAGTGTACATGATTTAATATTAGCAAAATAAATACTTTATCGTTTAAATATTCAATATCAGATTTAATATCTATATCACGAAAACAAATTGAGTAATGGTGCAAAAAAATTCCGTTAAAAGTGCTTCATCTTCATATTTTGTATTTGATCATACCGGTAATTGGTATTGATATAGTTGCCAGCGTTGAATCGCATTATTTGACGTTACACAACCTCCAGCCTTCTGTGTTTGACCGGGGTGTGCAGGCTAACAGATGGACTAGCATATTCACGTGTTAGACTGTCAAAACACTGTAAGAGTGTTACCATGTATATTTGGTTTTCATGTGTGATTCCGCCTTTTTGAGGTATTGCAGAGATCCTGTAAATGATCATAATTACACGAGACTTTCATGTTAGGAAATCTAATGGTAAGCTAACTCTGTTTAGCATTTTCCATTAATGTAGACCTGAAAGAGCAATTGTCCATAACCGCCGACACATGTTCGCTTTTTAACAGAAGTACGTTGGCTTAGGTAAGACAGTAAGCACCTTATCAATGTAAGACTCGTCCATGATCAATACCGACGGGATAAGGAATCCCAACCAGGCACTCAATTAAAATTGTAATTTGTTGATTGCTCCGATGCAATTCAGTAGGATGGTGTCAACCTGTTTCATGTGTTACCAGGGCTACCTCATGGTCCTTAACTGTACGATGAGGAGAAGCCGTAAAGCAGATGATCGGAGTTTAATGAATAGCAAATGAGCAAAAAAAGTCTAAGGGGCAGCAATATTCACTGACGTAATCCTTTTGACCTTCAAGGTGTGACCTTGTGTTATATTAAAAGCCGCATGCCTTCATTACATGTCCTCAATGTTATTAACATTTAATGCACAATTTTATGAAAATCTTTAAAGGTCACATGCACTATAGATCGAACATGGAAATACAGGCTCGGAGGAAAATGGCTTTCATCGCCATAACTTATTTCATATTTTCTTGACCGAAACATATGTTTATAGGCTGGTCTGGATTATGAATACGAACTAGTCATTAGTGAAATATAACACGGATTAGCAGACTGACCTTAAAATCCTGTGTTTCCTATTGTTGGTAATAGCTATCCGTTTAACTTTGGTATTGATGTACACATAATACATGTACATGTAAAAAAGGCTTTGTGCATCGTGGTAAGTTCTGAAAGATCACATACCCCGTAACCCCGTGTCCTGGAGAGCATATGTGATTGTGTTTGACACATTTGGGAATTAAGCTTTATACCATATTTCATCAGAAATATCGATGGCAACACCATACTCGTTTGACATCAAAAGTTATTTTTACATTTCCAGCAGCGGAACTTGTACTCTGCAGATAGGTCTAAGATGGAAGTTATTTGCTTGATATTTCCATAGATAGATGTTAGAGTCTGGGTACCATGTTGGTGTGATAGTATCAAGTCAACCGGTGATGGACAACGAACTCGACAACATTACTTAGTTCGATTGCTCCGCCAGAAATACACACTACCAAGGATACTCTAGCAAACGTTGTGATACCGATATTTCATTAGGACAGGGGGATGTTACATATGATTGGTAACACGGATAAGAAGAATTTAAAATCTGACTGAAAAACCCGAACAAAACACTTTTACCCTCTGTGAAAAAAAAGCCTGTATGTCTAACGTTAACATAGATCTTATCATATAAAATGCCCAACCAGTTGCAGTTTACATTTAAAATGGGATAAACGTGTCCTAACAGCACCCTAAGAGTAGCGTTATAAGTTTAACAAGACCTAATTAATATTCAGATTGGTTTACAGTCAGTTGTTGATTATGTCACAAAGACTATGAACCGACACTTTCGGTGTGAACGCAAAATGAGCGGCTTCGGAAGTAATAACATGTGATTCAATTACGAAGGAAGTTTAATGCGTGTGTCCTATCGTTATGAAACTCTTGGCATTTAGTATTTAAGTGCACACATATGCTTCAGAGAATTATGACTCGCCTGTTTAATTACTTGTGATAATTTGTGACCCTACAAATATTGTTGGAATCGTGCCTATATATTCCAACAATTTTGCGGATGTCCACACTGACAATGTATCGTTGTAATTTCATTGAATGGGTCAAGCACGTACATAATACAATCACTATACAGAACATGCATACATTATGTTTTGTTTACAAATGATGTTAAACGTATATATGCTATAGTCGTTTGCAACAACGATCAAAGTACAAAACATTATAGTGTATGTTCACAAAAACACGAGACAATTATATAGTATTTATACAAGACGTGTTAGGGCGTAAATCTGCGAGGCAACTCGAGATCTATGGTTTGAAATTATGAAAAGTTGTTATGGATTAACTGTTTAACATATATATACAAATATATATTATGTATAACTATTTTTGGATAGTCATATTCTTAATCAGCGGAAAATAATGTCAGCAATGTATAATGTAAATGAGTATGTGAGTGCGAAACCCTTGAACAGTTGTAAGTGAAACATATAAATTATATGTTGCATACGTAAAAATAAATGTATAGAATTCTTTGAAACAATAAATGCATGTCCGCATTAAAACTCGAACAATTTCATTGAACGTGGAGGTATAACATCGTAAGCTTGCATCAGTTCTATCATTACAAAAATGACCTAAATACAATGACTCCATGCGAACTTGAATGATCGATCTTGAATGTCGGCTAAAAAGAGTATGCACGATTTTGTCAAATATTTAAGAATTTATATAAAATGTGTAAAAAACTTATTATACCTATATTTCAATATAAATTAAAATAAAAGTTAAGAAGATCATGTGACGAAAAATGCGGAATAAACCAGATATTCAAATCTGAAATCGAAAATATCTGTACAGTCGAATTCGCCAGCATGTATATCGTGCATGTAAGATGTGAATCTAAATTTAGTTTTAGTGCAGATTCGTTCATACGACGCAAAGACACAATTTTGTTTTGTAACACATAGGATTAAAAGTGTCGGCATCGGCTTTAACCAGCGCTAACTTTGCTGCATTTTATGAAATTCGTCTTCAATGTATACTTTTTCTTGCCTATTTTGTGTTATTGTAACATATTTTTATCAATATATTACAATTTAACATATATAAAAATCGTGCATACTCACTTTAAGGCATAGCTATATAGCATTTCATAATATACGGTAACATTTATGCACTCTCTGGATCAGAAACATATAAGTGTATAACTATGTTTATTGGCTTTTTCATTGGCAGCATAAATGTATGGCGCAGTCTCTGTGGATCAGCGTTCAACACTGTTGCAATTTTGAACAACGTAAAACATTTTGTGGGAAATAATGTTCTGAGAAATGTCCATTACTTCTAAGAAATTCCACAAATGCGTAGGGTCCAAATGGTAATTTATTTAACAATTCCACCCACCAAATTCTTAACAGTCAGTAATATAATGGATATTTCGGTTGTTTCCCAAGCTTTTGTACATTTTTTTTCATGTAAAACCCCAGTGAGTATATATATATATATATTATATGGTGTGTCGTTTAAACAATACAAACAATACACATGCATTATATTAACGTTCGTATTGGACAATTTCGATTTGCGCAGTCATAAATCCATACAAAGAGCCTAATCCCTTACTTGTATAGTAGGGGATGTACCTGATAACGAAGGAAATTTCTATTTAGATATTTTGCATTCGCTTTATAAATTGCAAAATCTATGAAAACGTTTTCTTTAATTTTGTTATATTTGTAAAACATTAAATACTTGTTTTCTTTTAGATGGGTGCTCTTATAAAAATTGTAAAATGGTTTTGGCTAAGTTATCAAAAATTACTTTAACGGTCATGTTTACTTTAATATGTTTTTACTTACATTAAAATAGGTAATGTTTTGGAATATTACTGAAAAATACCGTAAGTATCTTGTAAGCAAATACATGTACATCGAAACAATATGTTTGTACGGATTCAATAATTTGAACAGACGTGGCAAACTTGATTAAACACATCATTTTGATGCATTTGTAGCGATTGCTTGAGACAAAAAAGGATTTCTATCCTAAATACTATTTTTGTTAGTAAATTTGTTTTACAATGTTTTTCTATATTATGGTAAATAGCATTTAAAAGACTATGGTTGGCGTGGATAAAGCATATGTATTTTGCATATTTAATATTATTAGAAATACACATGCACATTAATAGAGTAAAATGTTTCACAATGTTTTTTTTTTTTTTAATATTAAGTATGATACATAACATCTATGAAGACAATGGTTGGTGTGAATATAATATGTTTAAATTAATGTCAATTTCAGTTTATTACAAAATTGTGTTTAGAGTTATATGTCTTTAGTAAAGCACCATAATTATTTTTCTCTTTTTTTGGGGTTTGTTTAGTTGTGGTTTAATATTTTACTTAATATGTTAAGTGTGCGTGTAATGTTCAAATCAACATATAAATGTAAAAGCTAATTTTCTATGTTCTGGTACACAAACGCATTTTTTTGTACATAAATAAAAGGTCTCTAATGAAAACACGATTAATTCATTTAACATTATACACTTTTTAATGTTTATTGGAAGAGTTGTATTCATTATGTTTCAAAAACTAAGGTGTGTAATGTTCAATGCATACGCGAATTTAGCTCATTTCAAATAAGTTCGTTTGTAGCATGCAACAATTCTGACAGGAGTTATCATCTCATACCTTATTTTATGAAGCGAGTTCAGGAAACCTTTTGCTAGCATACTTACGAATTTTCTGGAACAGTTTACACAATATGGTATGAGATGACAACGACTTTCTGATCTTTGTTATCAAATGCTTTTGAACATTAAAAAACAAATAAAAGTTTAGCTCAAATCCCTTGACATATTATTTGACACACAGAAGGGCATTTGATCCACATTTATATAGTCTACTTATAAGTTCTATTTAATTATTCAATTACTTCAACCTGTGATTATAATTTGCTTTTAAACATATTTATACTAACACGAAAAAGGCATATTACAGTCATATGAAACTAAAAAATAAAAATGCACACACACATATGAAATCTTATGACAGTCGTTTAGCCTTTAAGATTTCTTCCTCCTGTCAGATTTTAATAAAATACAAGTGAAGCTTCTCAATGTAAACGTGGAACTTTACTGCTTTATTCACGTTCGCAAGTCAATGCATCCGAGCCAATACATGCACGTGTAACATGCGCCACGGAAAACGCAACGGCCGATGCGCAATTATCGTCAGGGCAATCGTCAGGGAAATGTCTGGACAGGCATTGGATGGCCTCCATTCCTTTCGGTGGCTGGTCAATATGGTCAATATGCATACATTCGATTCCTCTTTAAATCAAATTTTGTTTAAATAATGAAATCCTGCGCCGCGCCAATCGATGCACATATAGATCGCAGCGGCGCCTACCTGACATTGATCAGTCGGTTCATTATGTAATTCGATTTCAGAAAATATCAGTTTAAAAAAATATAAGGTTTTTATATGAATTTCTATTTTAGAAATAGTTGACGTGTTTATATGTGTTATTTTATCTGTTGGCTTTGACCGTCACCCAACCCCACGTCTTCTGCTTCTGACGTGATCAATTTTACTTTCCAATCTTATCTAGCATTTATATGGTTTCGATCCTCCTATAAACAAACCATTTGCTTTCATCATCATAAGGGAAACGTGCTTCCACTCACAAAGCTCTGCTGCATAAAATATCTTTAAAAATAGTTATAATTTTAAACATTTAACTTCGAATGAGTGTTTTTTAAGGTTAATTATAAATTATCACACTTCATCGTACTTTAAAGATGAAATAATGTTGGTACAGACTCATTTTTTATGGTATTTATATATTTCATCGTAATATGGGTAACAAGCTTTTACACACAAAGCTCTTCTGAAAACAATATCTTCAAAAAGTTATTACTTTTAACGTTTAACTTTAAGTGAGTTCTTATTTAAGGTCAATTACAAATATTCAAAATTCAACGTACTTTAAAGATGATATAATATTAGTACAGAATCATTTTTAATGGTATTTATATAATTGTAAAATCATCTTTGCACAAGCAAAAGAATTTTTAATAAATTAAAGTTTTCGGACTAACAGTTTACACAACAAATAAAACAAAATCATACCATTGTCTCAGAAAAGTAATTTAGTGTTATGTGCAAATCGCATTATATTGACCTTAAGCATACACCATTGTAGTTGTCAGTTTGTCCTTCCTTCCTTACTTACTTCCTTCCGTCACACTTTGATTACAGTTTTTCATAGCTCCTTTACTATTTTACCGATCTCTTACATATTTGGCATTAAGGTACATTGCATGGACCTCTTCCTTTTAATGAGGTTTGAGGTCACTGCGGTCAAGGCCAAGGTAACCGAGGCTAAAAATAGATTTTCTTAAGGTAACACTTTGGTTGCAGTTTCTTATAGCGCCTTCAATATTTGACCGATCTCTTATATTTGGCATGTAGGTACCTTGCATTGACCTCTACCTTTTGATGAGGTTTGAGGTCACTGGGGTCAATGTCAAGGTCACCGAGGCTAATAATAGATTTTCCGTCACACTTTTGTTACAGTTTCTCATAGCGACTTCAATATTTTACCTACTACTTATGTATTTGTCATGTAGGTACCTTGCATGGACCTCCATCTTTTCATGAGGATTGAGGTCACTGGGGTCAAGGTGAAGGTCACCGAGGCTAATAATAGATTTTCTCAAGGTCACATTTTTTTCTTCAGACAATTAACCCATAAGGCCAATAATGGATTTTCTCGAGGTCACGTTTTTTAAATGTTTTTTTTCAGAGATTTTCTTAATGTCACATTATTATTTTTTCCATACAATTAATCCATATATCGCCAAAGCATCATCGGGGAACATCCATCAGTTTTACTGATATCCTTGTTTTATATAATTATCCGATAGATATTCTGTTTATTCATAATTGGTACATTTATGTTATGCCCTTGGTTGATTATTATTATTGTTTACGTTCTACTTATAAAATCAATAATAACTCTTCTTGCAACAACATCTGATATAAATATGACACAACGTTATAAGGTGATTAAATTTGCATTTTGGGCGTTAGAAACTTGTTGACAGTATGTATTGCAAATAACCTCGACCACGAGTTTCATCCTAAAGTACACGTTAATCCGTCATTACTTTAAGTGTAAGTTGTCATGTAGTAACATATATAACCAGTCTGTCCTTTGTTATTTTCTGAAATGTATTCTGAACATCTGTCTCCAATATCATCATTCTCTGAAAATGTATTCAACTTACAATATGTTTCTCAAAAGTGCAAGTTCAAGGTTCTTAAATAAATAGGTTAACAGAGACTTTTTCTCGAGGTTGTGATTGACGCATGTTTATATTTTTTGTTTGCCGTATTTAATAAATAAAAACTGACGCACTGCTATATTAGGGTTATGTAAATTGGAAATGAGGAGATGTAGCAACAACTAAAAACATTGAGCCGGACGCTGGATAAAAACGGACTTAATGCATGTGCGTTAAGTATCGTCCCAGAAAAGCTGTCCACACAGGCTAATCAGGGAAGACATTTTCCATTTAGACTGGCTTTGCGTTTAGAAGAAACGCATTGTAAACGAAAAACTCCATAACAGTGGAAAGTGTCGTCCCTGATTAGCCTGTGCGGACTGCGATACAAATACTACAAACGAAACACAAATATCATACCACGTGTCGTCAAAGAAGTCATCAAAAACAACAAAAATAAAGTATAGACTCTGTATTTTTAATTTGGCAAATTATCGCAAAATCATTTGCATTATAAGTAGTTTGGATTCTGTTCTGTTGCATTTACTGTTTATAAGATCGTTAACCAGTACATAACAATACTGGCATAATGGCGTATGGTTTACCAATAAAAAAGATGATGACATTGGCAATGTCGGTTTACATAATTCATTATAAAGGTGTTGTTTGTAAAAAACATGAATGACACACATGGCATTGTCCTAGATTATGGAAATGCTAAGGTGTGAAGTTATGTGAATAAACTTCATCTGCTATTTTAATCCCATCATTTCTGACGTCAAAAGCGTTTTTCTAGGTGTAATAGTTTTTTTCGACTTGTAAGAAAAACAAATGAAAATAAATAATGAAATCAATCGTCTTCAATCACTTTTTCGACATAAAGACTTTATACGTTGTAAGACACAATTATCTTAAATGCATGTTAATTAGTAAATACTGCTATGAAATTCAACTAACTACATTATGCTTAACTTTTGCTTGTATTGCACAAACTTTTTACTTAGCTTTGAACTAATTTATTAATAATTAAGTAATGAGCAAGAAATTCCAAGGGACAGCAATATTCACTGACGTGATCTTTTGACCTGCAAGTGGTGACATTGACATGGTGTTATCTTAACTGCCCCATGTCCTAAAAACAGTGCCTCATTTTTATTAACATTGGAGGTCAAGTTGTAATGAAATCCTTTAAAGTTTACATGCAATATAGATCTGACATAGAAATTCAGGCTCATACATTCAACAATTATTTGTGACCTGGAACTTGAGTTGGTGCGACTATCTTATGCTTTCTGAATTTGGTCCCAAAAGAAAACAACTCAAAGGCAGCAACAAAAAAACGTCTTGTTTTACTTGTATTCATGTCAAGAAGTTTACTGCTTACTGTTTCATCCGGAATTCTGATCGTTTGACTCACATCTTTGTTTATTTATGTAATATTCTGTCAATGATCATAATTGGTATAGCTATAGTTGCTAGCGTTAAGTCGCACCATTTATGTCTGACCGCGGTGTGCAGGCCAAAAGATGGACAAGCATATTCACGTGTTAGACTGTAAAAAAACTGTTACATTATAGCAACATTATTTTTTCAGTGTGTTTCCGCCTTTATGAGGTATTGCAGGCATTTTGTGTGATCTTTGCATCAACTGCCGATATGATCAACTTAACACGAGACTGTCATTGAAGAAAATCTGGGGATAAGTTAAATCTGTTGAGCATTTCCATTAATGTAGACCTGAAAGAGCAATTGTCGAAACAAACATGTTTGTTTTAAAAAAAGAAGTGCGTTGGCTGAGGTTTAGTATAGCACTTAATAAGTTGTGACCTTGATCTTGTGTTATCTTAAAAGACGCATGCCTTAATTACATTGCCTCAACTGTATTTACATTGGAGGCAAGTTTGTATGAAATCCTTTAAAAGTCATATGCAATATAGATCGAACATGAAAATACAGGATCAACCATTTAACTATGAATTTGAGTTTGTGCGTCTTGCTTCTGCATTCTGCATATAATTCCAAATGAAAACAACAACACATAATGTTGTTGTTTGACACATCTTTTATTAATGAAGAAAAATGTACTACCTAAGGTATTAATTGTGGCGCGTTCTGAGAAAACTTGGCAAAATGCTTGTGCGTAAATTGTCATCCAAGATTGCAGTCCGCACAAGCTTATCAGGGACGACAATTTCCGCTTTTTTGGAATTTTTCGTTTAAATGATCTCCCTTCTTAGCGAAAATCCAGTTAAGGCGGAAAGTGTCGTCCCGGATAAGCCTGTGCGGACTGCACAGGCTAATCTGGGATGACACTTTACGCACAAGCATTTTGCCCAGTTTTCTCAGAACACGCCACAATTGAGAATGATGCCATGTTTTATCAGAAGAAATATCGATGCCACAACATTCTCGTTTTACGCCAATAGTTATTTTTACAGTCGCCATAGTGGTACATATACACTGCTGATAGGTCTAAGATGGCAGTCATGGGATCGATATTTCCAGAGATAGATGTAAGAGTCTGGGCACCATGTTGGTGTGATAGTATCAAGTTAACCGGTGATGGGCAACGAACTCGACAACATTACCTACTTCGATTGGTCCGTCAGAAATACAAAATACCAAGGATAATCTAGCAAACGTTGGGATACCGATATTTCATTAGGACAGGGGCATGTTACATATGATTGGAAAAGAATGATTGATAATCTTACTGTAAAATCCGAAGAAAGAGCACTGTACCGTCTGTGAAAAAAGCCCTTTATGCTCAACACTGACATAGACCTTATCATATTAAATATCCACACAGTCAAAGTTTACATTTTAAGTGAATCGGCGTTTCATTGGCAGCATTCATGTATGGCGTAGTCTCCATGGATAAGCGTTTCACACTGTCGCACTGTTGAAGTGAAGAACATAATGGCTATTTTGGGAATAGGGTTCTGAGAAATGTCCTTTATTTCTAAGAAAATCCATAAATGAGCCATTATTGTAATCATATTACGTAAATAATCTAACAGGAATATAATGGATATTTCATTTGTTTCGCATGATTTCGTGCACTTTTGACTGTGACAACTCAGTGCGTACAAAAATGGTTTATTGTTTAACAATGCAAATGCATTATATTAACGTCCTGATGCGACAATTTAAATTTGCTTCATTCTTAATATATCGCAACACTATTTTTGGTCGGTTTCAATCATTTTCAACAGACGTGACAAACCTGATCAAATAATCATTTTAATGCATTTGTATTGATTGTTTGAGACTAAAGTATATCTATTCCCAATGATATTTGTGTTGTAGTAGATTGGACAAATGTTCTGGGGAAGCCGAACAAGCCAACAGTCATAACGACAGTTGAACACCATGCAAAAATAATTACTATTGATTGTCCTTTGACAGATATTTCATCAGTGTGAACACTCGCTATGTGTGAACAGCCAGTTATCAAATTCCAAGTCAATCGTAAAAGCTGTACATATGTTTATACATATTTCTATTTCAGATGTTATAAACTTGTTCCCAGAATGCATTGCAAATCTCCTTTACATCCTCAAGTACACGTGCATTTATATGAATGAAGAAATAATCGTAATCCTCAATTGTTATCCGTATAACATATGTTTTGGTCATTACTTTTAGTGGTATCTGGTATTAAGTAACACATGTGTTAATATAACCAGTTTGTCCTTTGTCATTTCCTGCAATGTATTCTGAACATCTGTCTCACTAACAAGAACTTGAAGTTTACGTTATTTTTAATAACTTGTCATGTTCTAGTGTGAATCCAAAAGAATATCAACGTTAATTGTAATTAGTTTATAAAGAAGGTAATTTAGAAATCGTTCACGTGAAAACCTGATTGTCCATGACTAAACGTGCAACACATGTCTCATACAAATTATAATGAACTGTAAAACATGTGTGACACGTATTAGTTTTGCTTCATGGAAAAGTCACATACGCTTCCAACAGAAGCTGGCATGATAATTTATAAAGTGTAGAAACTAGATTGCAGCGTTCACGATTGACGAATTTGGTAACTAGCCGGACACACATAGCGATGGTTGTTCACATTGATGAACTATCTGGCAAAGGACGATCAATGGCAATGATGACTGTTTGATGTTCAACTATTGTTGTGACAGTTGGCCGGTTAAGCTCCCTGAGCCAATTTATCCAATCTAGTACAACAAAACATAGCATTTAGGATAGATATACTTTTGTCTCAAACAATCACTAATGTGTATTTAAAATGCCAATGCGTTGTCGCATACTTATAAGCGCATTTGCTTGGACGCTTTAATGACCAAACGCTTTCGTCCAAAACGTCAGTTAACACGAATATAATATATGAACAGTGCGTTTGATAGACAGAAACAATGAGGTTAGGTAGTGTAAGCTTAGTTCCAGAATATCGCAGTCTGTACAATAACGAAGCTCAGAGCCATTCGTTCTTTTTACAAATGAACAACGGTTAACAAGAATAGGATTTATTCTTGTTTACCGTGATTCATTTGTAAAAAATATTGTTCCAATTATTTACAATTCCAATATAAAATCATAGCCTTAGTTCTAATTTGACTTATACAAAAAATTCAAAATATACTTAATGTTTCAGTATCATCATTTATAAAGGTACGTGAATTTGAAATCGAACTAGAATATGCCTTAAGTCTCGATGATGATCATTTCAATGTTGCTCTCAGTTGTGGGTATCATAGTATATTTACATTAGTTTATAATGATAAACCATTATTTTACTAAGAGCTCATATTAACGTTAGTCATAAATACCTATAAAATGATATCTTCACATTCATAAACATGTTCATTACATTCTTGCAGCATTATTTTATTGTTATTGTAAAAATGTAGGCGTGTAAACCTGAATATTTCTCCAATATCATCATTCTCTTAAAACGTCTTTTTTAATTCAGAATATGGTTCTCAAAAGTTAACAACTCAAGGTTCTTAACTAAATCGGTTAAAACAGGTTAAAACAGGATATTCTCGATCTTGTGATTAACGCTATATATATTCTTTTTTTAACCGTATTTGATAATAACAACAGACGCACTGCTGTATAAGGTTTATGTAAGTTGGTGCCGTGGTAATGAAAAGACGAAGCATCAACTAAAGAAAAGACATATACTGGTCTATGGGAAAAAGCGAGCTTAATGCAGATGCGTATTGTATCGTCCCAGCTAAGCAGTCTGCACACACTAATCAGGGAATCCAATGCTGGATTGTGGTTAAGAAGAGACGCCCTTTAAACGAACAATTCCACAAAAGTGGAAAGTGTCGCCCCTGATAAGCCTGTGTGGACTACGGAGAAAAAAACTACATATGAAACAAAAATAACATACCCCATGTTTTCAAATTCGTCATCAGAAACAGAAAAAAGTATAGACTCTGTATTATTGGAAGAATTTCACCAACTGCGGCAACATATTGCAAACTCATATGCATGAGATTTTCGGTTATTTAATTATATATAAGATCTTAACAAGTACATAGTGATAATGGCATAATGTCATATTGTTCACCATTTTATAAAATGATAAGATTGACAATGTCGGTAAAAATAGTGAATTATAAAGGTTTTGTTTGTAAAATATTAAATGACGAGCATTGCATTGTCCTGGATTATGGAAAATGTAAGGTTAAATTTTGTGATTGAGCTTAATCTGCTGTGTACACAATTTCTGACGTCAAAAGCTATCTCTAGGTTACCGGTTTAAATGTTTGCAACGATGATTTGTTATTATATTCATAGTTCATATTTTTGTGGTCGTGGCGTCTGTTGTGTTCTTTTTTCAGATGTTCATTTACTCTGTGTAAAGTGCCATGGCAATGGTTAAAGTGAAGATCTGAGACAGACCAACAAACAACTAACCACCATAGATCGAGTACATAATGACATTGTGTCTGTGTTACCTCACCTAATCAAAATGTGTGTGATGTCAGCGTTTGTGATTGCATTTGCTCTTTGCATCTTAATTTAATAGGTAATTTTCTTATTTAGTAAAATCAGGTCTAGGGACTCTGCTTATAGTTTGTAAAACAAATAAAAGTATAGTAAGTAATGTATGGATCAAATTCTAAGCACGAAACAACACACGGCTGCGTCCTACTTCTTATTTTGGTTCCCCACATTGACCCTTTAAGTTAATCAACATAAAACATGTAAACATCAATTTCAAGTTAACATATTTGTTTTCGAAATTTGAATAGTTAATGCATAGACTTAAAATCTAGACATTGATTACCATTCCAGCAGTAAGGAATCTCAGACAATAATCAAATTATTACATAATGTCACAACAATGATCCGGCTATGATAGTTTATAAGTCAATACGCGTCCCTCTATAAGAGTATTGCTGCTGTTTTACTATGATTACCAGTTTTTGTTATATGCCATACATCATTTTGATATTATAATTCATGAATAACTAGTGCTTACAACACAATATTTAACAGATAGACATCTATTTTATTTTACATTTAGTTTACAACGATTTACATTTTATCTATGAAATCATCTTTGAACCAGGTTAACATTTTTTTAAGAAACATTTTTCAAGTTAAGACCAGTTTATTTTCACTTAATGCACAGGTGATCTAGTTTGTCACCCTACATGTATGTCTGTCGGCGTGTGCCATACATCTTCAACTGTTAGCTCGAATCAACTCTAGAGGCCACACTATTGACTCAATCTTGATGAAACTTTGTCAGAATGTTCATCTGGACAATATTTATACCTTTTCTTTCAATGTAGGATTATTTTCTATATAATTATATAATTCTATATAATAACAAAAATTTGACATTAACAATATATAGTATACAAAAGCTTTTTATATTCGTACACTTCGAATTTGATATTTCCGGTTTTTTTTTTCGTTTAGAATGTTTTTTCGGCCAACTGACTCTCTCGTTGTTCTATTTTTTTTTTCAAATGTTTGTGAGACACGATACACCGACGTATTAATATTTTTTCATTCGCATTTGATTTGTTTTCTTTCTATGAGAAATGAAACATCTGATAATAAGCTTGCATATTAGTTACTTTAGAATTTGTGTATAACAACTGTAACGCTGGCTTGTCATTTTCTTTTTCAGGCAAATGTAATTGATTCTATATTTAAGAAATGATACTATGGCTTATCAACTTGCATTTAAACCAAATTTTAATATTTCTGGCACAAATGGTACGCTGGCGTATCAAACCTTTTTTTTTACAAAGCGCAGTGGTTCGTACAAGCGCTTCTCGCATAGGCGAACCGGATTCAATCGGATTTTGATATTTCCGTTTCTGTTATGTTTGGAATTGTAGTTTGGATTTTATTGATGTACAGATACAAGTTTGTTAATTGCTCATCATCCGCGAATGGGCTGAGCAGGTCGGCGAAAACCTTCAACACGTGTTCGATATACGTTAAAATAAACTGTTAAACATGTGTGTGGCGTATTTGTTTTGCTTCATGGAAAAGTCAAATAAGCCTCCAGTATATTATATAATTTGTAAACACAGACATTGCGGCGTTCACGATTTGATTTTGTTGTTGGTCGTACACATTACTCGAAGGTTGCTAACACTAATGAACTAACTGTCAAAGAACAATCAATAGCATTAAGAACTGGTTTTGTTCATCTGTAATTATGGTCGTTGAGCCCAAAGTTCGAATCTCTAATAAATAAATAAAAAAATGTGGTTAGAAATACTTTTGTCTTAAATAAACACAACACATGTATTTAAACGATTTGTTTGATTTACGTTGTCACGGTCGTTGACATTATTGAATCAATCTAAAAATATTTGTTCGACGTACATGTTTTTTTGCTTTTAAGAGGTTATTATTTGACATACAAATTTAAAGCAGTATGCCGAAGGTATTTTTCAGTAATATTTTCAAACACGACTTATTCTATTTTTATTGAATCACATACGTAAGAAAGAATTTCTGTTGAGGTCTATTTTGTTTACTAAGCCATTAATTTAAGTTTGGTTATCAACCAACAAACTGACAACCAAATCGTAATACAACAATAACAAACAGGTTTTGTAAATGAAGACACGAACGTAAACTATCTAAAATGTAATCTCCTGAGTTTTCAAGTCCAGTCTCTTCTAGACATGGACGTGCTGGTTTTTTATGTATGGTTTTAAGACAGAGCAATTGCAAACTGTATACAAAATACCAACGTTAGTATAATGCATTTGTATGTTTACAACGATACATTAAGCTCTTCCAATATACAAGGGGAAACAATCGAACTAACCATCATATTCCTCTTAAGAATTCGTTATGTGATTTTGTAACATAAATAACCATTAGAAAAAGATGCATTCGCATAATGTCTTGCAAATAATGTCTATTTCTCAGAACTATATTCCCAAAGAAGCCATTAAGTGGTTCAACATAGCGACAGTGTTAAACGCTGATCCATAGAGACTACGATGCAATAATGTTGCCAATGAAACATACATTAACAGAGTAATACAATAATATAGGTGTGGTCCCGTGAGTACATAGAGGTAACCAAAGAAAGGCTTAAAAGCGATGCTGTTACGGACATTCAATATAAATAATTCAATTTTGCATAAAGTAATTGTATAAAGATTATTTACGCACATAGTCAAGGTCCTGCCAGGACACAATTGGATGCCAGTTAACAGTTTTTGTTCTTCTAAGTTCAGTGAAATTTGTTTCAGTTCTAAGGCGGATATTCAAATATTATTTTAAGGAATACTATATTCATGTTTGATTTATGCAACACATCATTTATATATATCAATTACACATGTGCGTGTTTCACGAATCACATACTCAATGACAGTATACAATATCCTTACATTCATACATTTCCGCTAATTAAGAATATGACTATCCAAAACATAGTTATAGTTAGTATATAATTTATATCTATGTTAAATGGTTAATCCATACACTTGTTTCATAATTTCAAACCATATATTTGCGTCTCAAATTGTTGCCGTAGCACATCTTCTTGTCTTGTATAAAGACCATTACAGTGTTCAACTCGAGACAAACATTCAAAATGTAGTCCTGTACGTTGATCGTTGTTTCGATTTACAATTACATGTAAACATTTAACAGCAGTTCGTAAACAAAAGAAAATAATATATCCATGTACTTTATATTGATTGCATTATGCTAGTGTTCGACACATTCATTCAATTTACAATAATTTATGTTAAGCATGAACATCATGGTATTTTCCGTATGGACATGAGTAAAATTATTGAAATATATAGGCACTATCCAACAATATATACATGTACAGTCAAAATGATGGTAAATAATGAAACAAGTAATATTATTTTGTTTTCAGTATAAATGTACAGTTTAATTCCGAAATGCCAGGAGTTCAATCAGCCGACCTCAAGACAAACCTATTAAAATTCCTTCGTCATTAAATCACATGAAATCACTCCCGAGGCAACTCATTTTGCTATTTCATCGGACTGAAAAGGCGGGTTCATTGTCGTTAAGACACAATCAAAAACTGATAGTGGACTAATCTGACTATATAGCTAGAACCAGTTGACACTTGATGTTACTTTAAAGGCGCTGCAAACACATATTAGATAATGCCGCTAACGCTATTTTGACGCCTTGTATTTTTTAGCAAATGTTTTTTTATGGACAATATCTATAGCGTTATTTCTCATCATAAACACATATCGTTATCAATGTCAAGTTTCGTTAAGTGTATTTTATTGATGAAGTGCATTTAACAACCAAATCTGGTTCAAATATGCTACTATGATAAACACAGCATGTTATATGGCTTTTTGACCAAAGCATTATTTTGGGGAATTGTTCTTCTATCTAACAAATGTTTATCACTATTTTCTTGCAAATTCTGTTTTTATATTATAATTATTTACAAGAACCGTTCACAAAAATGTGCAAGAACGTGAAGAATATTAATATATTCAATATTAATCATACAATTATTTTTTATCAATAGTTCCATTGGTCAACGCAACATCAACATTGGCTTGAAAACCTTTGATTCATCAAAATGTAAATTAACATATTGTAAGGAAAACTGTTGACTCGTCGGAAATTAAAATAAAATAGTGTAAAGCATTCTCTTTGTTGACAAATCAATGCTATACAAACCTTAAACTCGTTTTTTGTTTTGTTATGTGCGGTTATAGTGCTGCACCGTAAGGAACTGTATTTGTTTTAATATATATAATATGTTTATCTGTTGTTGTTTTTTTTAATTCACCAACTGGCTTATATTCTCTTAAGAATTAATGAATACATATATGCATGCAATTCTCAAATAATAATTGCTACCATTTCAAGTTCAGAAAAAGAAATATTTCTGTTTTTGTTGATTGATAGTATGAATGGCAAAAACTCATTCCCTAATTTGGATCCTAAATACACATATATTAATATGTATGAAAAAATAATCTGAATCCACAAATTTGATCCGTATTAAACATGTTGCCGGCTTCTATTTAGTGTTATGTAGTAACATGTTTCGTTCATATACAAGTTTGTGCTTTGTTATTTCCTGCAATGTATTCTGAACATCTGTCAAACGAGCAACATCTCGTATCGTATATAATTTCAATAAAAACTGTCTTACAACTGCCCAAGCCAAGTAGTATATTAAACAGAGCATTTGTTTGGTCAAGTAAGAAAACTTAAATGTCACTGACCGCTTGATGCTCGTTCACAGGTAAACAAGCACACTTCAGGAAAGGAAATGCAATGGCGTGACCGGAATTGATCAATACGTGATTGTAGCGTCCTGGTAGCATGGGTTAAACGATGCCCGACTGAAAACTTATTAATGCAATTGTCAGTTGTAAATTGTGTTACGAGTAATGATGACCTAACATTTTCAGCACAATGAGAAAGCGAAATAAGTGACATCGGGAGTGATTCAATGACGAAGAAATTTTAATGTGTTTGCCTTGAGGTTGGGATATTGAACTCCTGGCAGTAATTACATTGCACATATAAACGACAGAAAAATAATGACTCGCCTGTTTAATTATTTGTCATCATTTGTAACCTTATTATAGGAATCTAGCCTCTATATTTCAACAATTGTATGCAAATCCAATTCAATGTTGCATTTTGAATGAGTGGGTCGAAAACGTTCATGATGCAAGCAAAATGTAGTACAAACCTTCAATATTTTATTTTGCTTATGTTTTAAAGAAAAAAGTATACTGTATATGTAATACACGTTGACAACAGCTATAAAATTACAGGAACATTTAGTGCATGTTTGCCCTCAAATTAAAAACAACAGACACAGCACTATAACAGTCTTCGTACACAAATGTACAGTTAGGGCAGCATTTTGCCAAGCAACTGTATGGTTCGATATAATGAAATTGGTGTCGGAGTTACCATAAATATAAATAATATACAAACAATAAATAAACAAACCAAAATTAATTCAAACCATATTATTGTAGAAGGTCAGTGAGTTGTTTAGTCGTGAAAGGCACAATCAATACACGTTTATCATATGTTGCATACATCAATCATGTCTGGTCTCTCACGATGTACATAATTATGCCCATCTTTAAACTGGAACATATTTCCATATTTCCTAGAGCTTTGAGGAACCAAAATGTTAACTTGGATTTCATTGTATTATGTTGGGAACTGTTGCGTGTACGAAAATGACCTAAATACACACTACTAATCACAGACGAAATTTAATGACTCCTCTTGAAAGTCGGTAATAGCATCGCTATAAACGTTTCATTATAAACGGTAACATTTATATGCTCACGGGATCAGAACTTCACAAATGTCTCACAATGCTAATGATCGTTTCATTGAGAGAGTTAAATGTAGTTCTGATAGATTGTTCTTCATAATTTGCGCAGTATACCCATGGGTGCTACTTGATAACCGTTCTGCAAATCAATAATTACAATGCGGACATGTAATTATTATAGAGAGACATTCAATCGTAATACAATTGTATTCTCAAATGGAAGGCATTACAATGTTAGTTGCGAGCCGTAAAACCTTGTTTTTGTCATTTTGCGATTTCATAAAGGCGATATGTATCATCATATTTGTACCTTTCTATTATTTCTATTTTTGTTTTAATATATGCTTTTGATGTCAATTTATAAATACCGAACATTCTTAAAAACAAAATTTATTCGTCCTCAAGCACATTACAGCTTTCACATTAGCTTTATTCGGCTTATGCTTTCTACCTGACTTTACTCCTAATAATTATGTTTAAACTCTTAAACGTGTTAATGCAATACTTAACATAGTAATGTTTACATATTTTGATTTTTTTTACATATTTCTAAATTCTTTGTTTTATATGAGACATGAACACATCAACATCAACTAAGATCTGAAATTACCATATTTCACTCAAGCATATGCTATGCTATACATTTTAAAACAATTTTACCCAAGACCTTTCTTCTGGATACAGTTTAAAATCACATTAGTATACCCCGTACTTCACCTCCATAACTAAGAATAGACTCAACGTCAATAAATCTAAACAATAACTGTCTGGCAACAGGATTAAATGAGCTTTTAAATTGCCATAAGGACATGGCCTGCTTATGCTTCATTTTTAGCTGAAGAGGATCTTCTTTTAGTAAACACTATCCCGGGGTATGTAAATGTGTTCCCTATGTTAATCTCCATTTCCTGACAGACAATTTAAGAGTTCATTTATTTTGACAACCGTTTTTAATTATATATATTTTTATTTCGTACGTGTTTACTTACAGGTTCCATGCATAACAGTATTTATCAAGTAGGTTCAAACCATGTTGATGTCCAATTTTTGACTCTTAAAAAATAACAATGTCGTCAGCCTTTAACCGGAAAATCATTATTAGCATTCCCATTTCGACACCTTCATAATTATTTCAGCAATGATTCTTCCTGTCTGACGTAGTAGTTCAATTTTGGATTTATCATTTTTATTCATTGATTGAATTATGTTTAAAAGTTGCCCTCGTACACCTAAATGTTTGTGTTTGTACCAAAACTATTTTCTCTTACCACCAACTCATATGTCATTTTAGTCTACAATATGAAAGTCAATGTATTTCTTTGTTCAAGCAAAAGATGTGAACAGAACATACAATGAAAAACTCGAAAAATATCCGATTTTGTTTTTGTGAAAATATCAGGAATATTTGAAAATAAAGTTTTAGTAGCAATAAAAAAAATGTCCATCTCCTATCTAAATGACTCTCACGGTACGCATTTACTCCCACATAATCAAGGCATTCAAGAAGAACTAAGTTGTAACTCAATAACTTTCCGGTGTATATTTATATTTAACAGTTAACCGAATGATATTTAGCACACGCATAATTTCGGCGGCTGAAATGTACAACCGTTTTTTCTCTTCGTAAGACAGTCTGGCCTGTAAAATACGAAAGTCTCACTGTGAGTATAGGTCAAGTATGGTAAAAACAATTTCACGATGTCAAGTCTTTGACTCGGGTGATGCTCATAATGGGTCACTTGTTCATATTATTCTTGTAATTGCGCTTCTCATTAACCATACTATTCAGAATCAAGATCACAAGAGAACAAACATCTCATTATGAATCAAGTTTATGTTTGAATATCTTAAATCCATGTTATAACTGGCTAATTATCTATTTTTTGGAACATACGTTGTCGCTGTACTTAAAGAACGCATCTCTTTTAATCATAGGAGGATCCATTTAATTGAACACACACTTATTTCTTATATAGCATCCTAATGTAAGTGCTCTGGTTCTTATGTTTCCTTCTAGGTCTGTCATTTCCAAGACGTGGGTAAAATTTTCGCATTTCTAGTTAGTTTGTTCCAAGCAAATATAATATCTTTCAGGAGTCATTTCATATCCTGTTTTATAAAAAAAAACAGTTTAGGAAACTCCTAAGAAAGGTACTCTTTGGCGAGCTTGCTAACGGATATCCGCGATGAATTTTTCAAAATATGGTAACATTATTCGACGTAATCGACGTCATTATGGCAAAAAGCGTCATGCGATTGGTCAGGCAAAGCCCATGAAGGCTATCAAAACCCCCACATGCTATCTTATTCAAGTTTTATAATTAGTATGCAACACTTCGTGTAAGGTACATTATCTTCAATTTAAATGTGGATTAACACAAAAATGTACGATGCGCACATTCATACGTAATTAAAAATATGCGTTCATAAGATTTGGGTTCTCAATGAGATAACATGCCATCTTTTTATAAGATCAATCAGTTGAAAAACATGATAATAAACAACCAAGAACGATACTCATTAAATTGAAGCGTCAAATGATATTCACTGAATTACAATAATTATTTTAGATAGTGTCATTTTGTAACCTTTTATAAGTGATTGATAATGTCCGTTAATGATAAATCACAAAACGTGTATGAATTCTTGGAGATAATAAAATACAATATATCTATATATATATTTCAAATTTTGTCTAGTTTCGTCGATAAAAAGGCGTTTAGTTTCTGCAAAAAGGTAGTGCACGAACGTTTATTATTGTCATTTATGAGTAAATTTATCAGTTAACTAGAAATGGCGCGGGAGCGGCCGACGCGTATCCCAACGCCGCATAAATTGGTGAATAAATGAAGAAGTTAAATTAAAACAAAATTGTGGGTGGGCGTGGTCTATGTGGGCGGTGCGCTCCAGGGTTGGTAATAGGGCCATGCATAGTTGGGATTGACCGTATTGTCATAAGAGAAGTTCAGTATCAATTTGAAGTAAATCGTTGTTTACATATGTGGGAACGAACATTTTGGGTACGAAAAAAATTGGGTACGAAAATTTCGAAAAATTAAAGTACGAAAAAATTATGCCAAAAAAAAATTGGGTACGAAAAAAAATGTGGGTACTAAAAAAAATATGGGTACGAAAAAAAATTGGGTAGGAAAAAAAATTGGGTAGGAAAAACAATTAGGGTAGAAACAAAAATTTGGGTAGGAAAAAAAAATGGGTACGAAAACAAATTGGGTTAGACCGTTTTTGGGTACGAACAAATTTTTTGGGGTACGGAGAAGTAGTACCCGTGGGGAACTTGACCTATTAAGCGATACTGGGAGTCGAGTTTCATTCTCGATCAAATCTAAAAATAACTAGTGCTTATAGTGTAGGAGGAGATAGTGGCCAGGACGGACGGAAGAAAAGGCAATTTTGGGTGGGTGTGGCCTATGTGGGCGGGTAATGTGGACATGTATGGTCGAGATAGACCGTGTTGTCATAAGAGATGTTCAGTATTTTAATTTAAAGTCAATTGGTGAATAAATGAAGAAGTTATGTTAAAACAAAATTTTGGGTGGGCGTGGTCTATGTGGGCGGGGCGCCCCAGGGTTGGTAATGGGGCCATGCATAGTTGAGATTGACTGTATTGTCATAAGAGATGTTCAGTATCAATTTGAAGTAAATCGGTGTAGAAATGAAGAAGTTAATGTAAAATAACCTAAAA